>JARHVA010001437.1:2617500-2780000 GCA_037957365.1 Torreya grandis | reverse complement strand
AAACAAGGGTGCTTGAGAGAATGCATTGGAGTAGGCTCTATGAGAGATGCAGGAATCACCCATGTATAAGGATCCACATGTGAGGGACTCATGGGTGGACAAGGATATAAACGTGAGGGAAGGTCCATAGGTAAAGGAGTCACATGTAGAGGCATATAAGGTGATGAAGGGACCATAGGTGAAGGCACACAAGGTGATGAAGGGAACACAGGTGAGGGCATAGAAGGTGATGAAAGGACTACAAGAGGGGATGTAACCATAAAAGGTGGAACCATATGAGAAGAAAGAGGAGCCTTCTTATGGTAATGACCTATGGGAGGAATGGTAGAAGGTCCAAGAATATCTATAAGGTGATCCTTAAGGTGTTTCTAAAGGATGTGATAATGATCAGTGTTATGGGTGTCACATTAGTGCCATAGACAATATACCTCACCATACCTAGGCATATATTCAAGGAGTACCTTTGGGGGAGGCATGGTCTTGTCTAATGGTTGAGGGTAATAAGGATGAAAATTATCAACATATTTTCATATCTTAAAACAATGGGTGGATGAATGATTATGTGTTTCATGGAAGAAATAGATACACTTATTAGTAAGCTTAGGATAAACACTCACAAGAGAAGGTGTAATAGGAATAGAAGGACTTTGGGAAGGCTCATCAACCTATTTGATGGTAAATAGAGCCATATTATGCAATGAAAGTAAACCATCACAAAGGGAGGGTTATGGTGGGGAAGGAATGAGACTAATCTCAATGAAAGGAGCAATGAAAATAGAAATAGGGATAGATTCAGTGACAATGGGAATAAGAACATGCTCAACTATAGTGGGAGCAAGAATGGGCTCAAATATTGTAATAATAAGAATGGTTTCCAATGTGGGTTCTACTAAGGGAGAGGTAGGATATACATAAGGTTGAATAAGGGTCACACGCATCTCAAGGATAAGCAAGTTACAGAAATCAGGGTACCTAGAAAAGTAGTAAGTCACAGTCATAACATGATCCATGAGCATAGTCCTACAAGGTTCCTAAAAAATTAAAGGTGTTGGTACCATCTCTACCCTATGATAAATAGGAAAAATACTAAAATTAGTAACTATAATCAAAGGAAAATGGGAAGATACGTGAAAAGACTCAAATAAAGAAGAACTATAATGGATAATCTCAACATCATGGGCTTAGACAAGAGCGCATAAGAATGGATCATCTAAGAAATAACCATCATCATAATATAGTGTGTGAAGATCAATGATGAATGTAGGGATGACATTTTCAATTAAGAAAGTGTGGTGAATAGAATGTCAAGTCTTGGTGAAGACAATGAGAATGTCATCACATGAAAGTTTACGAGAATGAGGCTACAAAGAAGCTAGAAGTCATAAGATGAGATGAGGTGAGAGATCAAAAGTTTTAATCTTTAGGTTAATATCATTAGGATCATCATCATCAGAGTCTAAGAGTTTAGAAATAATGTTCCTAATGAGTTTTGGATGACCATTGTAACCTCTAGTGGAAGTAATGAGAAAATTGAGGTGTTGATACTCACATAATGGAACACTGGGTAAAGGTTCAAGAGTAGGAATATTTAAGACACCACTGTACTAGAATTGTTCAAAATTTTAAGGGTTAGTGTCACCTTAAATCCTATAAATGGATCCATTATGAGGGAATTTAAAACATTGGTAGGTAGAATAAGTAACTACTCTCATACAATGAGTCCATGACTCACCAAGCAAGATATTATAAGAAAGGGGAAAGTTAAATATCATCACCATCATATGAATGGTGATAGGTGGGATCGTAATGGGAATCCACACACAATCTAGAGGAGACATTTCCTTCTATCATATCCTTGGCATGTACTAGGTGTGTACTTGAGGTTGCATTCATAATATCTAAGTATCTTAATGAAATCAAGAGAGGCAACTCAGGTGCTAGAACCCTCATCAATCAATGAATCATTAATTTAGATATCACCTATTTGGATAATAATGAACAAGGGAGAATCATCTATATGAAGTATAATATTTTTAGGAATCATAGATGCTATAGGAAATTTTAAATAAAAATAAGTATCCAGGGTTTCATCAACATTTATATACATCCCTTCACATTATTGTAATATACTATCCTCAGAACTAGATAAGGCTACTTCACATCCTACTAGAGGAGTATGAGGGATGTTCATCTTGAACAAGAGTTACTTAAGATGGTTTCTATGATGTGGAGAGGTCCTCATAGTCTCAAAGAATGGAATTTGGGATGGGAGATTAGTGAGCTCCATAATGGGATCCCACTCATCATAACCTATGAGAAAGTTGTTAGAAATAAGTGAATAGTGATTAAGAATGTCCTCAGAAGGAGGAGCCAAAGTGCATTAGAATTTATGTTGATAAGAGGAACAAGGTTGAGAACAAGGTTGTAAATTATGTTACAAAGATGAAATAGTTGGTTCAGGTTGGTTTTAAGAGTTGTTAGAAGAATTATTAGTAAAAGATTGATTATTATTAATGTTGGAAGATGAAAAGAAGGTAGAAATATAAAGTGTTATCCAAGGGATAATTGGGAATTTGATCATCAAATATTAAACGGTCATCTTGCCCAAAATCATTTTTATGAGTTGGAGAAGAATCCTAGATAACATGATATGTTTGAGACAATGGAGGAGTGTAGATAGGATGAGTATCAATAAAAGGAACCACCCTTTGCATATTAGTAATGTTAAGTACATTCTCTTTGGAAGTGGGTTCAACAAGACTTTATACATTATTTGTGTAAGGGGTGCGCTTATCTTGGGAGTCTTGATTAGGTTCATGATTAGGAAGAGGGTCTTTGTAAATAGCCAAATTAGCATTAGATTGATTTAAGGATTGAGATTTAGTATGTGATTCATGAGCCTTAAAATCAATTTCATAAGCTTGTTAACACTTTTAAATGATTGAATCATGATCAAAACTAGGACCAAGAAGAAAATCCATGGTTAAATTATGAAGCTACCGACAAGTCTCATGAGAATGACCCCAACTAGTGTGAAACCAACAAGACGTGTTAGGATCATACTAGTATTTTATATGATGAGTAGGATCATGTTCTCATGGAAGAGGCATAGGTAATAGCTTAAGTAATTCAGTCAAGGATAAGGATTTATGAATGTTAATGTTATTTAGTGAAGATAGATGGGGATTGGTATATTATTGTGAAGGGGGAGTTGGTTCCAAATATTGGTTAGGAATGACATCTTGAATAGTGTGAATGATGTCATAAGAGTCCATGACACCATCATTGGTAGCATTAAGATTTTTTTTTAAAGTAAGAGACAAGGACCTGTAGAAGGTTAGGGTGGATCAAATTGATGCATAAGGAAATATTGACATTTAGCTTGGTCAATATCCTCCTCTAATGTACATGGAGAGAGAGTGCAGACTTAATATTGTAACTTGGGAAAAAGAACATTAGTGAAGAGATGGAAAAGGTTACCATTGGCCATGTTATGTTCACATTTGTTGGATAAATTTTTCAACATTTTAAATAAATTTTGAGCAGTTTCATTTTCAAGTTTTTTGTAATTTTTGAAGTGGGCCAAAGTTTTTTTGGGAAGATCACTAGTTTTAAATCCTTGAACTAGGGCATTCACTAAATCTTTCAAACTAGCAATGGAATGAGTTATAAGTTGATTGTACTAGTCTAAGGCATAACCCATGAGGGTTTTGGATAAGAGATTTGTAACAAAAAAGGTGTTCAATTTGACCCAATCCTTATAAATATTTCCAAATGATTTAAGATGAAGGATAGGATCAGTTGATCCATTATAATAAATTGTAGGGGTGATACCTTCTATATCAATATTAGCAATTTGAGTTGTAAGAGGCTCATTTTGAAGATGTTTAATATTTTTTTTGAAGAAAGGAGGTTTAGGGATGAGATTGCATTGGGAATATCAACTAGGAGGGGGAACATTTTGGTTATGCATGCCCCAAGTCATTGGTTGAGGATGAGTTTGAAGATGGAGAAGGTGATTTTTGCATTCTCATCATTTGAATTGAGTTATGATCTTGAAAGGTATTCATTTGATTAAGTGTTTGTAACAATATTTGGTGGGTTTGATCGACATTATTTGAAGCATTAGAGTCAGTATTGGAATTGGTATTAGTGGCTTGGGTATAACTATTGGTGTTGATAGGAGCTTGAGAGGAACTATGAGAATGTGAAGCACTAGTGTAAAAATTCACTTTTGTAGAAAAAGATGGATTAGTGAAGGGATGAGAAGAAGGAGAACTAGAATAATTATTGCCTTGGGTAGAAAATAATGCACTAGTGGAAGGATTAAAGATATTGGATCTTGTAAGAGGCCCACTAGATGTAGAACCTACCATGTTAGTGGATATACTAGGCATAGAGGTAGAAGCGGTTAAAGAGGAAGAGGTCATAGTATGATAATGGGTCATAATTGAGGGAAGAGGATGAGAATAAAATAAGGTAGTACCCATGAATCCATTTAAAAATATGGGGGTAGGTGAATGATGCTCTTTAGATTAACCACTAATCATAAGTTGGTAAATGGTAGAGGGATCCTTTCCTTGATATCAAGAAAATTCAAAGATAAAGAAGAACATTTCAGGGGTAGACTCTAATTTAAGCTAGTATTCTATGGAAAAGAGAGGATTAAATTATGAAGATGTATTAGGAGGGGTCCCATAATTCATTGTGTGAGTGGATATGTGAACATTATTCTCATCTAAGAGAGGAGCCCTAATTTGCATATGGTAGACCGTATGAGGGTTGTTAAAACTCACCATTTTTACTGAATTCAACTTAGTGTTGTATTCAAACATAAAATTAATGATGAAATATAAAGAATAAAAGTAGGTAAGAAAAATGCAAAATAAAGGAAATAAGGAATGGAATAAATAGTATAGGGTCAACTGGGTCGACCTAATACAATAGACTAGAAAAATTAGAAAGTCTATAACAAATTATATCAAATGAAATGATCGTATATTAATAATAATTTTGAAAGTAATTTTAAAAGTAAGAATTTAAGGAAAATAAACAATCAATTGGATTAATTAGGGTGATCCAATTAAGGCACACAACACAAAACCTTGCACCAACATTGGCTAATGCAAGTTTTTACAATACAAAATACAATTTAGAAAAGAGCAAGCAATCAACTTGAAAATTAAAAGATATATAAAATGGTCAACCTAGATGTTATTTATATTATTAGAATATGATTTTAAATGTGATGGGAATTTGGTTCTAAGCAAGGAACTATAAAGCAAGCTAAGGATAGTTTCAAGAATTTTGGGCTAAAAAGGATCTATATTGGCAATGGTAAAGGCTTGGTATTGGGGCCTACCCCCTCAATTCACACACAACAATGATAAGGGTGTCAGGGTCTTAGACAAAATATACCATTAACCACATTTTTATACTTGGCCAAAAAACCAAGTCAACTTCCCCCTAGGTGATGAAATCCAAGTAGGTTGGCTTTGGGTAGACAATTATTAAAGTGCTTGTTAATATTTTGTGATTTGGCCATGTGTGCATAAAAATAAAATAATGAAACTAAATGGTAAATAAAAAACCACCTAATTAGACTATGTGTTCTATTCTAATTATGTAAGTAACAAGGAATGAAAGTGTGAGCTAATTACTAGTATATAAGGGTTAATTCCAACATTGAAACATGGTACAGTGGTAATGTAATTGATAATGCATACACAATACAAAATAGGGTCGACAATGTCACCTCTATGCTACAAAAACAAGGTCTAGAAATGAACAAGGTCGATAGAGTTGATATAGTTATCCAAATAACACATAAAATATAGAACTAGGTTGACATGGTTGATCGAGTTGACTATACAAGGGTAGTTTTAAGACTATAAACTTTGAAAATAAAATACTGTAAGGAAATAGAAAAAGGATAGAAAGGCACCTTGGTGGGTCTAAAGATGTAGAAAAATGATATTTATATCAAATAACCTTGATAAATGCTTGACAATTTTGCTAATAGGGTTGACTAGGTCAATCTAGCTTTGTATAATCTTGTTTTTGAGTGCTTGAAATGTACATGGTTAACTAGGTCAACCTAGTAGTCTAGACTAGATGTCTGAAAGTTTGAGAAACTATACTAGGTCAACTAGGTCGATCTAGTAGCCTGTACCTAAAAAATAATTTTCATAGAAAGACTAAAATTGTATGGATGCAATTGTATGTTAAACCTATGTAAAAAATTTAGAATTGGCTTGATGCAATCGATGTAGTATGGAAAATATATGATAAAAATAAAGAAAGATAAGTGAATAAATCCTATAAAGGTTAGTTCATGTCAAGTTCACTAGAATTTATGTAATTAGAAATACATCATGTCTATAAATCAATCCTTACTCAGAGAAGATAAAGCATACCTACACTTTTGATTGGTAATACATTTGTTAAATGGGAGTATGACCAATATGGGGATTCTCTAGACCCAATTAGGAGATAATTTAATACACTATGTTAAGGAGGGTTCCAAAGCCTCCAATCTAACATAATCATGCAATAATCCTAAGGGGGTCCTGGGTTTTATATTTCACCTATTCTAATAACAAGAAAATAGATCTTATCTATCACTCACCAAAGCTTGAGGCACAAAGTGGGGTTTATAAATAATAAAAATAAACATGTATAGAAGACATATACTCATGTCAATGTATATATAATCCTAATACATCGAAGAGGAGCACAAATTCATTATCTGTCTACTCTTATAAAGGAGAAATAAATTTGGGAATACTTACCTTTGAAGACAAACCTACCGAGCCTCAATCTATCCCTTGGTAAAGGTACTTTGAAAAAAGTTGTTGTAGTATGTAAGGATGGCAAAGACAGATCATCTCTAGGATACATAACCTATCAATGCATCCAAAATACTTATCCACAAGACAAGATCTACATCTCTAAAAAAGTATAGAACCCTAAGCTTTACTTCTCAAGTAAAATAGTCAATAAGCAGATTTTCATTCACATTTACTTCTTACTCACTTCTTTCTTATCAAATGGTAGGAAATGAACTTGTATTTATAGGTGGATCTTACCCTAAAACCTTTTGAAAATGTCAACCAATAGGGTTGACCCAGTCAACCCAATACAATTTTAGATAATAATTCACTACATCTCGAGCTTGGTCGGCCAAAGGTCAAAATAGATCCTAAGTGAAAATTACCCAAAACTATACAGGGTCAGCCCAGTCAACCCTATAAAACCAAATAACAAAATGGGATCAATTTAAGGAAAAGGATGATAAAATGTATCAAAAGTCAAGAATGGGTACAATAAATAAGAAAAAGCTTAGGGTAAATGGTTTTAGGAGGCAAGTGTGTAGATAACAAATGGAAAAAGGGACAACAATCCTATGAATCACCAATGGTCTACCCACCCCTTTCTCAAAGCACCCATTAATGTGTGCACTTAGAGAGATTTAGACTCAATGGGTTCTTGCAAGATATAAAGTGTAAGTAATCAATAAAAGTTTTTAAAATATTTTGTGTATACACACTTCATTTTGCATTTTCCTTTTTTATCATTCTTTTTTTAACCATGCATTTGTTCACATTTGCTAAAAAAGGATTAAAATACATCACATACTTTCTCATAGCATATACCAAACACTATCACATGCTAGTAATAAAATACATACATCCATAACATCCATGAGTTAGAATATATATATATATATATATATATATACATATATATATATACATATATATATATATACACACATACACACACACACACATATGTGTGTGTGTGTGTATGTATATATATGTGTGTGTGTGTATATATGTGTGTGTGTGTGTGTGTGTGTGTGTGTATGTATATATATATATATATATATATATATATATGGATAAAATGTTTTATACAATAAAAAATGCTATAAGTATAATACAATCTTAGCACTATGGTTGTAGTATACCCTATACATCTTATGGTGGATGAGATATGCTACCCATAGAATCATGTGATTTCCCTCTTTGAATAGATTACTATAGATATTATACCTATAGATGGACATTAATATTTTCTTGTAAATGATCCACTTAGCCTCTACACATGCTAACTCTTTAGATGTATTACATTCCCATATCTCTCCATCACCCACTCCTAGTGGTAATTCAAATTGTACTACATCGCATCTCTAAAACTCTTGTGTTTCCCACCAACTAATTTAAAACAACTCGCATGATCAAGTGAAAAAGGAAAAAAAGGATCAATCAACTAAGTCATGTCATGATGTGATAACACTCATCCAATTTATCATGATATGTCACTTATACCATAGTTGGACACCTAGCTTCTTTTATTTAGCATCTGTAAAATGCAAACCAAATTTATTTTATATCACTGACTCACACACACACACACACAAGTCATATATATATATATATATATATATATATATATATATATATATATATATATATATATATATTCATAACATAGTAAACATCAATTAACAAAAACACACAATTTACTCACCAATAGTCTCTCTATCTACCTATCCACCAAACACAATCTAAAAATAATGGCTCCATGAAGTGGAAAAACTAAGCTAGAGAAAATGATCATGATGTAGTATTTTGTCACCAAATATTGCACCCTAGAGGAGGTTGTTCAAGCCTCCTCAAAATTTGGGAAACATGGGAATACTTTTAGGTATGTGGGTTTACATATAGTAGAAGTATACCTCTAGGTTTAAATTCTAGCTCCCTAAATTTACCTTAAATTGATTATCATATACACTAACTATTTTCTTGTGGGAAAAGGGACAAAAGTTTGCATGAAATAAAACTACTCTAATGGGGTGATACATGAAAAGGACTTCTACAAGACCATCATACTTATTTCACTAAGAAATAAGATCTACAAACCAGCTTCAAAGTCCTAAAATGCTCTAGCATTAGTGTTGTCACTTGTATTTTCACCCTTTGAGGAGATGCCTAAGCTCTCCTCATCCAAGTGGAACAATGGAAACACTTCTAGACTTGTGGGTAGCCTAATGATGAGGTGAATCTCTAGGTAGGGATAGCTACCTTGATGTACCACTTTATATTGCAATAACACTAAAACTTTGGGAAGAAAAGGGAGAGAGATAACTAAAAAAAATATATCCTAAGGGAGGTGACACACCAAATATGATGATGACTTCCAACCAGTAGGATTTTACACATGAGAACAAATGACTAACCAAACATACACTCCTTCAATATGCATCTTCTCACATCATTGTTACATTATGAGGTTATGCATGACTATGAAAAATGAGGAGGACTAGAAAAGAGGACTTGAATGAGACTAATGAATATATTAACTCACTCAATCATTGAAATTTACTAGAACACATCACATGCCCTACAAGAAGAAGCTTTCTAATTGTAAATAGGATGAAAGAATAAGACAACATGCTAAAGAATACATATTATTCACTAAGAAATATCTAAAATTAAAATAAAACATACTAATAATAGTCATGAATAGGTAAACATAAATATTATTAGTGATAAGATTGTATGAAAATGAGTAGGGCTTCACCATACTTAGGTGGAACATGAGTTATAATAACAAAAATGATTAGTTCTTATTGAACATGAGAGAGAGAGAGGAGAAGAGAGGAGTCAAAGGGTCATAATAACACTTTTCAAGATAATATAATTAGTTAATTTTGTATGAGAAGAGGATATGGGATGAACTATGCAAGGTCAGGAAGTACAAGTGTCCATTTAAGTCATCAAACTTTTGTAATGTGGCATAAAATCCTCTTAATTGGATCAAAAGAATTTCCTTCATGATTTGAGATTATTAAACACATAATAAATTATTATTAATATTTAAAATTATTTAAAATAATGGTAAGGATTTTATACATGCCTTTCTATGCATTGGTTAAAGTCTTAGTCTTCTAGAATCTTTTGGAAGTGAGCCATCATCATCTGTAGTCCAAAAAGCTCTTCCTTATGCACCCTACAAAATTTACCTCAAATTTTGCATCATTTTATCATTAAAATATATGAGATGGAGTGTATGACACCTTTAAATACCCCCAATGGCCTTATAATCATCAGGGACACCTTAAAATCACCTCACTTGAAGATCTCTACCCTTCTCACTAACTTGTCCACTATGCTGGTTTTAATTCTCTGAGATGATAGCTCTGGTTTAGACACTTATGAGATTTTTATTGTAATTAAATGAAAATATGGAATTATTTCAATTCATAATATTCCTCCCAAACTTTATTTCATCCTTGGACTCCTTCTAGAACCTAAAAAACACATAAAATGGTAAAAAACACCCTATTTTCACCCTATCCATACAAGTCCATATAACCAAAAAGCATGGAAAGGATTATAAGAGAGTCATATAAAATTTAAAATCATAATATTTAGCAAAATATTCCATTATAGAATCTATCCAACTGCATTTCTCCAAATTGGTCACTAGCAAGGGTTTAGGAGGGTTTTAGGCATGTTTTCATTCTTAAGGTTTGTTCATAAAGTCATGACATTGGATTTGTATAAAAATTACACAAAGTTATTTTTAAATATATATTATAAATCCTATAAAACTCTTTTTCTCCCATTCAAATCATCAAGAGAGATATGAGTGTCCAAACTTGTGCTATCGAGCCTTTTTCTCCTTTTCTTATAGGTATAGTGTTATCTCTAAGCCAAAAATAGCTTTCTCATGTTTTAATTTTCATATAAATATTTTTAACACATATATTTTGTCTCAATATACATTATACAATATGTTTTAGTGATCATTTAAATCCAAATATAAAGTATACCCCCTTTTTGGATGATAGGCTTAGTCATGCTTAGGAGACCTGAATTGTCCTTGAAGCCCAAAAAGAATTTTTGATGGTTCCTCGGCATAAAAATTTATTATAAAATTATATGATGGTCCCATAATAACTATAAAATATATTATAAATCATATATATGAATATAAGTGAAAAGAACCTCCTTATTTGACAGTAGGCCTAAACCTTTCCTTTAGGCCTGCCTACAACTTTGGGATTTTAGGACACTCTATTTGGTTTAATCTATATATGGTTATTTTATATCATTTTAATATGTCTCCCTCATATTTAAAAACCCTTTTTAATGGTCTCCTTAGCTTCTGGTTTACTCCTCTTACCCAATCCTGCAAACCTGCCAGTTTAAACCTAAGGGAAAGTACACTCTATCTGAGACAAAATAAAAGATACTTCCCCTATTTGATTATTAAAAATAAATATTGTATAAGCCTCATAAACTCATAAACATTTTATGTAAAAAAATTTATCCCTTGGTCTTAATCCTAGAACCCTCAAACTTTCAAAAAAGTAAGACAAACTAGGAAGAAAGCAAACTGTGGAGGGTTTTAACATGTAAACTATGTTTATCTGATTAGAGACCTTCCCTTTACTTATTTTGTAATTATAAGAGACTATATAGGTTTTCATGATCATAATTTATGTTCTCCACTATCCATTTATCTCTCCAACCTCACACACTCCACCTTGACTGGTATGGACTGAGTATGACCTTTGTCAGATTGTATTTCTTATTTAGGCAAGTGATTGTAGGTTATTCCTTATATAGTTAGACCTTGGAAACAATTTATACAATAATTTTATATTATCTTAAGATCATTTTATACCCTTTTTATTCACTTGTCTCACCTTTATCCATTTCTCACACTCAAAACACTACCTCTCTATCAGTATGAGTGTTACCTTGATTATGTTTTGCATTAAAGGGTATCTATAGGTGCATGATTGTATGCATTGGATTTGAGAATAGGGTCTAAAAAATATTAAGGTATCACTATAGTCTCACTTTACTTGTTTTAATTCAGCTATTTCATCTCCAATATTCGACATGCTCTTTACACTTTTACCTAGGTGACTGAGTGCACAACCTTGACTGTGTCCTACTCCTTGACACCATGTTTGTAGGTGATATTTGCTTAGGTGGACATGAGACCAATTCTACAAGACCTGATTTGGGTTTTATTGACTCATATTCCCATTTTTATTACATATTCACTTTGTATTATTGTAATGTTAACATCAAGGGTATCAACCCTTTGCTCATTGTTCCAGTTAACTATTTTCCTATAGTCACCTATAGGTGACTAGAAGGGACTCCATAGATAGATTAAACCCATGAGACCTATACCACACATCCTTTGAAACTATTTATAAGCCTTCAAACTAACCTTCTTATTGAGATATTCATGTCTAAAGGTCTTCCCTTCTCAAGCTCATTTTGAGAACTCTTTGATATCTACAGGTAGGCTGTAAGTGTGCATTTTGTAGTGAAAAGAGACTTGTATATGCCAATGGGAGAAAAAATAGTATGAAATATTTCCTTTATGATATTTATATCTTAAATATTCATGGAATCTATTCAGAACCATTCTCACATGTTATCAAGGTCTAGTTTGCAACTTAGGGAAGGTCTCATTTGGGTTAAACCTATAGATTTTACTGGTTATTTTCAGTGTCTTGGTAGGCAACTTTAGGCCTTTAAATGATCACCCTCATTTTTTCATATACATCCAAAAATTTAAAAATATTTTATCCTATGTGGGATATTAAAAACAAACCCATTAGTATGAATCAAATTTCCTTATACCCCTATTACAAAATTTCATCAAAACACCTAAGAACTCTATTTTCATCTTTTGGGGAAAGAAGACCTAAAATCTATCATTGGACCTTTGGAAGGTGGTTTCCAACTCTCATAGAAATATATAAATTAAAAAAATACTATCATGATGTTTTCAATATATTATGACCTTGAGAAGGGTTCAAACACTCATTTCAACACCTTGAAAATTCCCTTTTAACCCTCTATGGTACCACTTGTAGTTATTTTACTTTATAAATAGTAAGTAGGATTGATGGGTAGTAAGCATCACATTTGGTCTTATAACCTTATCCATTCTCTTTCAAAGAGATAAAAAGATATAACATGATCTAACTAGCTTGTGGGGAACTTATATACCATGTTTCAACATTTGAAACCTCTTGTTAGCACCTGTAGGTGCATATGAGCTATATGCAGTCAGTGAGTGTAGAATGAAGAAATAAAGATGGACAAATGGTTTCAAGAACAACCCAAACTCATTGTAAAACCTTAAAATTCATGATTTACATCAAGGATATATTAATACCAATTCTAAAATATCCCTTTCAACATGATTTTTATCCTTCATGACACCTGCAATTGTTCATTAATGGCTGCTTGAATGGTAAGTTGCATATGACTGTAATTTCATGTATAATTTGACTTAGAGAATGAAAATTAAATATTATTAGATCAATAAGACATTTCATACATGGTTATTAATTGATATAAACCTTCTAGAACCATTTACAAATCATGAGAATCTAGAACATGGTAAAAACTACCTATTGCACAAAAAGTGTTTCCTCTTACAACATAAGCTACTTTGCTCATTAAAACATTATGAAAATTTAAAAAAATAATGGATATAATCTTATGAGGAATTAAAAATAAAATATAACCAACATAACCAACTATATTGTAAGGAAATTACCAAAATGGAGCAAAACCAATAGGGTGCATAGATTAGTAGGTAGAAAAATACAATCAACTTCATGAGGATAGTTCATGAAGCACAAGACATAATTATTAAAAATATTTATATTAAAATTAATATATCTAAGCGTAATTTCACGTACCCAAGGTGTTTGATTTGAAACTTCCCCTAGTTTCTGTACCAAGTACAAACCTAAAGACTATTTTTGCTTTCTAAGAAGGGTGAAAAAGGAGCATAATGGTTTTGGGTCAAGATGGAACTTCTAGAGCATGTAAAACATTCAGATGGATATAAGGAATCTAAATATTCATATTAAAAACTTTTCCCATGTGGCACACTTTCTAGTGAGTTGTACAAGTGCCAAACTCTCCTTTTTTCTCAAGAAAACTGATCTTTCTTCTGAAGCACCTACCACTTTCACTTTAAAATAGTTGAATAAGACATGTTAGGACACATGGAATTTGACATAAGATTTTTTATCCTTCAAACTTCCCAAGAAATCTTTAAAACTCATTAAATGCCCCTTTTTGACCTCAAAATGACTAAAAGGACTAAATTGACTAAGGACCAAGGCTATTATAACATTAAAATACATTAATTAACCTATAAAACACCTTTTGACATATGTATTATACCTATAAAACACTTAAAATTCATGTTTTTACCTATAGGGGTCCCACTTTGACCTAAAAGTCAAATTTGGTTAATAAATTATTGACTCATAAGGGTAGTATGTCTGTTATACTAACTAGACCAGTAGCCTTATCGATCCATTGGGATTAGTGAGTCATTTTATGTCTAAGACAAAATAAGAGGAATTTGACCATAGTATTTGATCAAGACAAGACCACTAATTACCTCAACCACACAAAACAAAGGATACAAACAAAATAAGGTAAAAAACTAACAAAACACACACACACACACACACACACATGCTCAAGGCACTTAGGGCAATCATAAAACCAACTATTATGCATAACTAGGAACTAAACATACCTCCTTTTTAGGATAAAAAGTAAAACTCCTTGAATCATCTTCATGATGAAATGGATCGTAGTGCCAAGCATGTTTCTCCTTGGATTGGGTGCTTTGTAGATCATACATATTCCTTATCACTTCACTTGATGTGCTCTCAAGTAGATCATATTCAAATAGGTCTCCAATGTAGATATATTCCTCTTGAACATGTTCACATACTTCATACTCTTACATACTCTTCATTTCATGGTCAATTTGTATCTCTTTAGTAAGTATAGCTTCAAGAGGATTAAATTCTTGTTCTTTAGAATATTGAGGACAATAAGAGCTTGTTCCATGCTTCAAAAACTAATGTGTTTCTACAAAATTATTAAGAGGATGATATCCCATCTTGATGAATTCAAACATGTCATCGCGAAATGTATATGCTTATTGAAAGGACAAATTTAGAAGGTTGCTTTTCTTTTGTATAAATACTTGAGTACCAAAGCTACCTTCTCCATCTTTGACCAGATCATATCCTCCTTGAACAAGAGTATATCCTAATCTAATTTTTTCAAACAAGTCATCCAAATTTTGATTAAGAACTTATCCTTTCCCATCCATGGTATATTTCAAAGTGATGGAAGAACCAATGATCATTTCTCTTTCTTTGTCAAAAGGAAAACACTCTTCCTCATCAACCCAATCAAAAATTTCACACAAGAGACCACCTATTATTCATCATTTAAGACCTATATCCAATAGTCATACACTAAGCATGATACATAGCTAAATACCTAATGAAGTGTTTGTGACCAAAGAGAAATGGCTGGATTTAGTTTTTTACTTCCATCAAGGAGATAATTGAGGTTTTAAAATAACATGATGAATTATTTCGAGGCCTCATTGAGGGTTTTTCAAGTACTTGAATGTCTTAGACCATATAAGTGTATTCTACAACAATATGGTAAGAATATTCCCCTTTTGAGGTTGATATCATGCTATGGAAGTTTGAATAAGGATGTGTAAGTAGTGGTTTAGTCCTTATTCATGTTATGATTTCATCATGCTCTCAAACCATCTTGGAGAATTGAAGATCCTACCATGGAGACCTACAGTACTCATAAAGACCTTACAGGTCTGTGCCATTTTAAAAAAATGCCTATTTGGTAGTCTTAATGCACTCTCAAGGCTTTAGGAGGCCTTTTTGATCCAAAATACATAAATTTCATTTGAGGTTAGAAATATTATGAAGAGTGTGATAGGAAAAGCATTAATAGATTCAATAAGGGTTAATAAGAAAGGTACACCTATAGCTTCCAAGAATAAATACAACCAAGTAGATGAATAATATCATGAAGATTTCAAGGATATGGCTTTCAAAGTGAGTATAAGGTTGTTTTGAGATCCTTGGAAAGTCAAAGTTATCGTCACACATCTTATCATCTTTTTGGTTTTAAAATTATCTCCAAGTATCTTCGAACCTTTTCTTATTTCATACAAAGGACATAACACCTTCAAACAAGGTTATAATTAAGCATGGAAAGGGGAAAGTGTGTCTACAAGATGGTTTTATGAAGATATGATATAAGGTAAAGAATCCATTCAATTTTAGTCAGAAATGGCTTTATATCTTCAATACAACAAGAATTAACATAGTCATGCAGACCTAAGAAATCAATATGAACACCTACAATCAATGGTATAGATAGTGTTATGTAAATTTTCTCAAAGTTTTGAAGCACAATGGCCTGATGATAATAATTTTAAAATGAAAGGTTCATCATGATAAGGATAAGGTGTGGATTAATTAAAGGTTTATTTGATGGTTTCAAAAGTTCAAGTGTAGTCTTTTAATCTCAATTTAACTACCTACAACCATCAACAATGTAGCCTACAATCACCAAAGAGAAGCCTATGTTAAGGATGTGTTTTGTGTTTTAATCAGGCTTCAAGGGTTTTTTAACTCTCAAGAGGGTTTTAGGGTTTATTTTGTAGTCATAAATAAAGGGGAGAGATAAGACATATTGTTAAATCCCTGAATAAGGCTAATGAGCCAACAAAGTAACTTACAACCACCCTAATGAATCTATCCTTATCATGAAAGGAAGTATGGAGAGAAGCTCTAATAGGTTAGACAAGGGTATTTGACCATTGTTTAAGTGGTATAATAGTTGAATAGACCTATGAAATGTCATAAACATTTTTTATGTTCCCTTGAACCATGTATATTATAAGTTGAAACCCTCATTGCCTTACATAGTCCCCTTTTTATGCACAATTAACTAATTTTTTGGTGTTTGAAGCATGAAACAAGGGCATTAAGAAGTCTAACCTATTATAAAAGGTGAAGGACATTGATATATACATATATAAGTTCATTTGGGCTCTTCAACGTTTCTAAAACTTAAGATATGGATTTAAGTGTGCTCTCAACTTGTGCAAGAGGAGGAAAAGACCTAAACTAGGGTTTTGCAAATTCTAAGAGTTTCAAGCATAAGAAGTTTTTTAAAAAATTTAGTCCTACCTATTTTGATATGAGGAAGGTGAATAAGAAGGTTTTTGTTTGGTAAAATTACATATGGTATGGTTTTTAGACCTGGGGTGTGTTTAAGGGCTAATTAGTCTTAATTGAGGGGAGGCTAATGGAAAAAAGTGTGGTCTAGGGGTGGAATGTGGCCATAAAATTTGATAAGAAGGTGTCACTCAATATAGGGTATCTTAATATACCTTTATTTTCTCTTGATCACTTTTACTTTTTCATTTCAAGGGAAAAATTAGTAATAAAAATGCTACAAGCCTTAAGAAACCTTTGTTAGCCTTGTGTGTGGAATGGAATGGTGAAGTGTGTTTGGGCACATATAAGGGGTTAAAAAATATGTAAATTAAGGTTCAAAGAGAATATAACATAGAATAATGTGTCAAATTTGAAAAATCATCTCCATATTTAAGGAACTTAATTTAGGGTTAAAGTCCCTCAAACAACAAAACAGAGGCCCTAGCCCTTTTTGATGATGTCAAATAGCAATGTTGTAGGGAGTCTTAAGGAATTAAAGTGAATCTATTTGGATCCCTATCTTATAAGTATATCCCTAAAAAATGAGGGTGTTTGAATATCATATATTAGTGTTTGGAGACCTCAAGGTCATGAATTTGTTCACTATAGTTTTTCAATGTATTTTATAGAAATGGGGCTTTCAAAGTGACCCATATACTCAAGATTATAATATGGAGGCATGTGTTCATAGTAAGTGGTTATAAAAATATGAAGGAACACTTTTATGGTCTAAATATCATCAAGAAAGGTTTGATTAATAGGTTTTGGCCCAATAGACACACCTATAGTTGTATAATGGTTCCAAAAGAGCACCCACAATTGGTTGTAGGTATCTACAGTCTAATGACACAAAACTAGACATGAAAAATTAATGGATAAGGACACATAAAATCTCAAAAAAATTTCATAAATACCTCAAATTATTCTCAAAGGTATTTGATATAAGTTTCAAAGATGATTTCCACTTACAGGACCCCTACTCAGTCAATTGTAGCTGACTATAGTGGATAGTGAGTTAGAAGTACTGTATTTTTTATGTTAGCAAGATATGAACATGATGTGAAGTGACATATATGAATGTGGAATGAGAGTGGAAGACTGAATAAGGTCTTAGACATTGTGTTTAAGGCATAAACCATGTAAGGTCACCTAAAGGTGCCTCTTTCAATCAAGAAACATAGTCAACACCTTTGTCTAGTCAATGTAAAGTATACAATAGAGGGGTTGGCAAGGGTTGAAGTACTATATGTGCTTAAAGATACTCCACAATTATATTTGACATCTCAAAGGACTCTATAAGGTCATGTAGACTATTTAAACCAAGAAAAAACATAATATAATTTTTTATATTCAAATTGATGGAAAAAATGTGGTAAGAGAAAGCTTCATGTAGAGATAAATCTTAAAAAAAGGTAATGAGATATGAACTTATTATAGAGAATCATAATCTGGGAGTTTCAAACATGACATAGTATTTGACCTTTGAATTAAAACCTACAAGCATAGTATATCAAGGTGGATCCTTAGAGAATTCATAAGATGAATGGTTAGAGATGAGAACCTTCATGATCATTCATGTTTCCTAAGAACACAAGAGTGACATGATCACATAATAGATGAAGTGGTTTTTCATGAAGACAAAGAGATCCTCAGTCATCATCTTAAACCTACACCTACATCTATAAGGGCTTATAAGGGTTTTAACACTAACATGATCAAGCTTAAGGTAGAGAGAGAGGTTATTTATTATAGATAGAGTGTTGAATATGAGAGAGTACAGTATATATGGTAAGGAATATCAAAGAAGGATTAAATGATGGTGATTTAGACACTAAAATCTTAGGCAAGACCATGTTCAAAATATCGTATAGCCATGCAAGGGTTAGGCTCCTATTTCAAAGTCACATGATCAAATGAAAATCAAGGAATTTTATAACTTAGTGACATCCATGATGTGAACTAATCAAGTCAAAGTGATAGGGATAGTTTCAAAACCTTAATCAAGTCATTAAGGCATTCCCAAGCATGACATGAAGGTACAATGGTTGTATGGAATAAGATAGGGTTTGGAGCCTATGCAAGTCAAATAATAGGAAGGAGATGGGTAGAGGATAAATTTGGTCTAAAAAATTATACAAACACCAAGTCATTTGGAAATTACCATCAATAACTTGTATACCTTAGACATATCACCTAAAAGGTTGTACCATACAATCATTTTCAGTGTTTTGAAGGTCTGGGGAGATAACACAGAAGATTGTGAGATATAAAATGAAGGGTAAAATCATGAAAGGAGAATATACATGTGGATTCTAAATAAAATTAGTGATTTTATATCTCAAACCAAGGAAAAATGATGATGACTTAGCTATGAAATTTGACCAAGTAGGCACGTGTCACTAGCTTTTGCCAAAATGGGCCTACAGGGTAAAATATATAGGATCCAACCACAAAATTTGGTGGAGAGGCTAATTATGACCTAATATAAAAAATAAACTTATTTTTTAGGTTTTTTAATTATGGGAAAATTTTATTTTTTTAGTATATTTAACCCTATGTTAAATCATGATCAACATTAGAGCATGCTTGGGAGGAATTGGCCATTTTGGGACATTTATAAGTTGATTAAAAACATGAAATTTGGTATGAATGGTATAAATGACACAAAAAATAATAAAATACCATCCTATATGTCATATCAAGTGTGAAATTATACATTGTTCTTACATAGTCCACAAGTAGTCAAGAAGGTAGTTGTTAGAGACCAAATGAAGTTTTATTAGTTCTAGATGATAAGAGGGAGTTTAGGCCTCAAAGAGGTATTAAAATGGTATAAAATGATTTTTTAAACCTATATTTCCATATTTAAGTGATAAAATTTATGGGTTTCATGTAAAAGTCTGAAGAAAGACAAGTTTAGGCATGGAAGAAGCATGCAAGAAACTCAAGGTAAATTGTGGAAAAAGGGGTCTACAAGATAAGGTACACATCCAAAAGACTTGAAAACTGGTAATATTTGTCATCATGAACTAATATAACTATCCATAATCTATATAGTTTCATATTTCAAGTGTAAGTTCCCTTTGTTTATACATAATCCCCCTGTGTCTCATAATGGTCACTATTCATACATGCATACTTTTTGGAGTTTTAAGGTGTGTTTGAAGGTTAAAATATTAGGAAAGTATTTTAGAAGAATTTAAAAATAAATTAAGACCCTTAAATAGTTTTCAAGAGTTTTCACACTCCAAACTTCATGCAAACCCCACAAGCAAGCTCAAATCCCCACAAGCAAGCTCAAAGGCACAAAAGGCAAAGTTGGGTTTTGATATTTAGAGATGTGTTATGAGATGTTTTAGGTGTAATGAATATATTTTCAATAAAATAATATAAGTGGAAATGTCAATTTTATCCTTTAGGGGCATTCTAGTTTTTCAAGCATAAAACATCAAGTTTTAGCCCATTTTAAGATGTTTGTTCGTTTCATACCATGAAGAGTTGGGCCAATTGATTCTAGTATGTTTTGATTACCCATATTTAATTAATATTAATTTTGTATTTAAGTTGTTTAAGGTCTTAATTTTTATGAACAATCATTAAGAGTGTAAGCATGTGCAGAATGCTTACAAACACTATAGGCAATCATCTTTACATGTGTATCTTTTCATACCTTCTCTATGGGAGCCAAATATTTTCATGGGTTTTGAAGGGGTATATGTAAAAAATATCCATGGACATAAGTGGTGGAATGGATGTCTTCATTTTATGAACAATCATCTTGAAGGTGAGCTTATTTGAGCCTTCAAAGGAGCTTTTTGACTAGTTTTGTGTTTTTCGACTCATAGGTATATAAAATGGCCTATAATGAAATGTAAATAACTAATAATTTGTATAGGAATCCCTCTAACTCCTATCAAACCTATTTTGTACAAGAATTTGGCATGTTTAGGTGCCTATGAGGCCCAAAATAGCTCAAAAATGTTTACTTTTGTAGGCTTTCAAAGAGATAAATGGTCTAAAACCATTAAGGAGGTCTAATGGGACATAAAACATCATTATTTAACTTTTAACTCTTCATAAGGGTTTTTATGATGCCATTCTAAGCTAAATGTTTAAAAACCTTAGTTTTTTGACATTTTGTGCATTATTGTAGGTTTAATGGTGATTTCCACCATTGTTATAGGTATTTAAGGTTGTCCAAATATTAATTATCTTCTTCATACGCATGACATAGATGCTTGTAAGTCTTGTACAGGTCCAAAAGTGGTCTTCAGGGTGTTAAATGGCATATGGAGTAGTTTTTAGGGAAACTGGTTAAGGGTGGCTCAAGCTTGTGACCTCCATCAATGGGGTCTTGAGATTTTCATGTATCATGGAGTTTATTTCAGGTTGGAGGAGAAAATTCAAGTTAAAAATAGAAGAAGGCACAAAAAATAAACTCTAAGACTTAACCTCTATGGTTAGTTAAGCATTTTGTCTTAAGTTAACTAACATTTTCCAAGAACCTTCTAGAAGAGAAAATGGAAGGGGGGCATAGAAGTTTAAGGAGGAGATTCTGGAGGTTGATAAGGACAATTTGAACATTCAATGTATTTTCAAAGACTTTGGAGACTTTTCCCTTTTAGTGGATCATGACATCATGATCCTCAACAAGTTTTTGTCTTCTAGTGTGTTTTTAAGCTAATGAGAGAGCTTGAAGGCTATTTGGAGACAATGAAAGTTAATTTGTTGAGGAAGGACTATTTATAATTTAAAAAAAAATGTGGTTGAGACTCCATGGAAGTGGTTGTGTCTCATTTATTGAAATATGTTACTTGTCTATTCTCCCTCTCTTTCCCTAATCTCCTATATCTCCCATTTCTCCCCCATTTTTGTAAGATATTCTCATTTGACAAGGAGAAACCATGTCAAAATTTGTAATAAATACCTTTTAAATAAATAAAAATCTTTTTAAACCTATCTCTTACCTCTAAATTGTGTTTAGCAAGATTTTGCATGATAGCCTTGTGAATAAGTGTTCTTCCATGTCCTTGGTCCTTATTTCTTGCCTATTTTTGGGTGTTTTCAAGTTAGTTATAGGTTTGATATTAAGATATTTCCATCATTAATGGATGCTTTGTGGAATTTTATAATTCCTCTTTGTTTCATTTATTTTTTGATGAGCTTAGTTTATGAAATACTTATGCAAATTGGCTAGTTTATGAGGTTGTGTGAGCAAAAATCATCTTATGCTGAGTTAGTGTTTATTTCAAGCTTATGTGAGTATCAATAAATTTTTTCTATCACCATTTTAGTTCTTTTAGTCATCTTATACCCTCTTTCTATCCCTTTTCTAATTAGAAGTATTAGTTTAGGTGATCTACCAAGAGGAATTCCACCTTCTCTAGAGGTTAATCCTCACTATAGGATACCCATAGCCTAAGGTTGCTCTAATATTGTAGCTGATAATGAAAGAACCTAAATAAATTTCCCATAAGGGTGAAATTATATGTTACAATAGTTTTTGGCATGCTTGGTGGGACAATTTTTGAATAATATTGGTCAAGTTTGATGTTGGTTCGATCAATTTACAATGATTACAGCTTTTGTCTTTTAGTATCTAGCAACTATGAAAAACACTCAACATTCTAGTGGTAGAATAATACCTATCTTTCATGCTAAAGGTGAATACAATATCAGATTCTATAGGTATTCCTTTTTAATTTATTAAATAACCTTTAAACTCAATAAAAAGGCTAAGATTTGCTAACACTCATCCCTACAAAGGAAACTTTCCTCCTAAACTAGTTTCTAAGTTTACCTCTACAAGAATATCTTTGTTAGGTAATTTCACTACCATGGTTGCCCTTATAGCTTTGCCTTTTATGGATTTTAATGGTCAGAGTCCTTTGTAACTCCATCAATATGACCCTATTCAAGTTGTAGTGCTTAAAAGTGTTCCTTACTTCACACAAGACTAGTCTACAACTCCTTTTGAGCACCTTAGAGATATAGCCAACTTTTCTAATATTCATAATATCAATAAAGAAAATGTACCTATCAGGTTGTTGGCCATCTCATTCATGTTAAATCCTTGTATTGGTATAGAAACCTTACTTATAATGCCATCACATGAAGGGATCAATTAGGAGTTGCTTTTTGAAAAAGGTTTGAAGACAAGAGTGACCAATTGTCACTTTCAGAACATCTAACCACAATCAAGATGGCTCCTCATGAGGTTATGCAAAATTTCAATAATAGGTTTCTAAAGACATGGGATAGGATTCCAATTTATATCATGCTTATTCCCAACTATGTTTTCCTTTACTATATAAAATCTCTCAATATTGATATTACAGTAATGTTTTAATCTGTGGGAGGAAACACACTATCAAATGCTTATGAGGTGGTAATTCAAGTAGAGAATAGTCTAGTACAAGCTGGTAAGCTTACACCTAGTACACCAATGCCTTTTCTTCCTAATATTCAACCACCTCCTATTTTTATTCCTCCCCTTGCTTCCATTCCTCCTATGCCAACACTTGCTACCATACCTACACCAAAGTAGGAAAAGGCTTTAACTAGTCAATTTAGTGATTCCCAAGAAAAAAACTTCTAAGGGCTTAATATCATGTTTCAATCCTTTTTAAATGAATTTATGAATGTGAAGATGTAAAAATATTAGTTCAATAGGCCTTATCAAGCTAATAAGCCACCCTACAAAGGAAATTTCCAAGGACAAGGCTAAGGACAAGGGTAACCTAATTATGTTAGGCATAAAAATTATAATATGAATATTAAAATTATCTCTAATACTTTGGTTCCTATTCAAAATAACATTTCTCAAGAAGATGAGGGTAACATGCATTAAAATAAGTCATTTGGTCAATCCATTATCCCAAACACTAAGTTAAATGAAGCTTTCAATGATCAATGATAGCAGGGTGCTACTTATGGATTCAATCAAGCTCTTATGGATCAGAGTGTAGAGGTACCTATGATAAAATTAGAATAGACTCAACAAGGATAGGGGCCTAATGAAGGACCAAACTATTTATGTGCTATAATGGTTAATTATGAGAAGGAAGAGTGTTATGCATCCAATCAATAGGCTAGTTCTAGCCAATCATACATTCTAATGATAGTCAATACAAGGTTCAAAAGAAGAAACATGGATGGTAACTAGGAAGAAGTCAAAGAGCCTCCTACTATTACTCAATTATTACCAAAGCCAAATGAACCTACTACTGCTCCAAAGGTTCTAATAACTCAAAATAATTATAATCAAGGGAGGCCCTTGTGTTCCAAAACTCACAAATTTAAAACATAATTGTGGCTCCCAAAACATAAGAAAAATTTGGTGGTTTGTCCATCTATATTATTGAACAAATGAAAATTTTCAATGTGAGTGTGTCAATGCAAGACATGCTTTTTATGCCTAGTTAGGGGGATATCCTTCAATAAGGTTTGTCAAAGATCAATGTTTCTAATAAGCCACCAAGCAAGGAAAATATAGTTCTCACCAATGCAACCAAAGGGTCTAATGAAGGACAATTAAACAAGGTGGTCAAACCTTCTCCCTTCTACATTTTTATAATCATTGGTAACTCCTTGGTATAATACTACATGGTAGATAGTGGATAAATTGCTTCACTGATGCCAAAATCAATAGTAAATCAACTTAGTTTGAAGTAGAGCCCCAATCTAAGTAATTTTTGTAGCTTGATGAATCTTCTACCAAACTAGATGGTATTATCAAAGGTCTAAACTTGACCCTGCATGCTTGTCCTAGTGTTTTAGTGGCTCAAGATGTGTTTAGAGGTGCCTCCTCATTTTGATCTATGCTTATCTAGAGACTTCACAGCCAAAATAAGGGGTTATCTAGTAGCAAATTGGTCCTACATGGCTTTCAGGACAAGGTATGGGACCAAAGTGTCTATCAAATCTAAGCCTATTTCAAAATTTCACATTGAGCCTTATGGGCCAAGTAGCCCAAACATCAATTGTACCATTCTAGATGAAGATGACCACTTGGTTGGTCGAGAACTAGACACTCATCTTAAGGGGATACATGATATGTTCTTGGATGAGTTATGAAGTGAGAATAAACTAATTGACCCTTATAAGGTGTCAAATAAAGAGACATGGGAGTCTATTGCTTGCATGAAGAGAATGAGTTCATGCCATCCCTCATTAAGCCATAGAAAGATACTAATGGTTTGTGGAAATTATTATTTGATGGCTCGAGGAGTAAACAATGGGTAGGTTTAGGTGTGATGTTGATATCTTGCTCTAATGATAAGTAGTTTTCATCTTACAAGTTCCAATTTAGTTATTATTGTAATGTAGCTTAATATGAGGGCCTTATCCAGGGCCTTTAGTGGGCCAGTAAGAGGGGAATCAAGTATTTAAAAGTATATGTGGATAGTGATATGATAGTACATTAGGTTAGAGACCAACACACCACCAAGAATCCCTTGATGAGGTCCTATAAACACAAAGTGTGGGACATACTTGAAGGCTTTGAAGCTTTCAACATCCAAGTAGTGTCAAGAGAGAAAAATAAGCATGCTAATAGGATGATAGCTATAGGGGCTTGGTTTGACATTTTAAATGAGTTGAATAAGTCCAAAGTATATCCAAATGTCAAAGTGGTAGTAAGGCCATTAGTTCTATACAATGAGGCTCATTGGTAGGTCTTCGAGAGTGATTAGCAAATTGCTTATTTCTTAAAGAAAGAGGCATGGTTTTCCTCAGTGAACCAAGGTAAATCTCAACATTAGTATGAGGATCAAATCATCTAGCTGAGGATTAACAAAATTCCTAAAGGGATGGTCACCCTTGAAGGTCTTTCCCATGAGGGATATCATATGAGGAAAGATAAGGCAGTGATGTCAAATGATGAAGAGAACTATGGAAGAGTCCTTATCTTTAAAGACAATATTATAAAGTTTGGGAAGGTGAGTAATGAGAAAAAATGCATACTTTCATTGAAATTTGTAAGGACTATTCAGACATATTTACTTGGGAGTATAGTGATATGAGAGGCTTTAATCCTGATATAGCCCAACACACTATATAGTTAGAGGCTAATTACAAGCCTGCTTGATAGAATCAAAGGCCTATCAGCCCAAAAATTGAAGATATAATGAAGAAATAATTGACTAAATTGATTAAGTCTAATATCATTTTTCCTATCAAGCACTCCTCATGGGTAGCCAACCTGGTACCTATGAGAAAGAAAAATGGTGAGATTGGTTGTGTGTTGACTTTAGAGACATGAACAGGGTCTCTTTAAAATATCATTAACCCTTACCATCCATGGAGAAACTCCTTCAAGTGGTTGTTGGTTTAGAAAACTTTTTTCTTTTGGATGGGTACTCAGGATATAACCAAGTGTTGGTAAGAGAAGAAGACCAATATAAGACTACCTTCACCATAAATTGGGGCACATATGCTTATCATAATATGCCTTTTGTCCTATCAAATTCTGGGGCCACCTTTCAAATATCTATGGACATAGCTTTCCAAGGCTTACTAAATCAAATGGTGATTGTCTACTTAGATGACATAATAATTTTCTCTAAGAATGCTAGTGAGCACTTGGATCACCTAAGATTGATCTTTGAGAGATGTAGAGAATATGGGATCTAATTAAATCCCAAGAAGTGTGTGTTTTTTGTCCATGAAGGAAAAAAATTTGGACATATTTTCTCAAAATAGGTATTTTATATTGATCCTGATAGAATAAGTTCTATCTTGGCATTATCATTACCCAAGCATAAGAAGGGACTTCAAAGTTTCCTTAGGAAGATAAAATTTGTGAGGAGGTTTATACCTAGTTTTGAAAGCTTAGACAAACTCATTATTTATATGTTGAAGAATAACCAAGTGCTTACTTGGTAAAATGAAGGTAAAACAACATTTGAGGCTATCAAGCAATCCATTTCCCAAGTACCCACACTCATGAATCTTGATTTCTCAAGGGATTTCATATTGTATGTCTTTGAAAATATTGACAATATATTGGCTATGATGATGTAAAACAATGGTGAAGGAATTGAGAAACCAATAACATTTTTTATTCAAGGTATTGAAGGGTATGAGGTAAGGTATAATTTTATATAAAAGTAAGTCCTTATAGTGGTAATAAACCTTTAAAAGTTCAGACCAATGCTCTCCAATATCAATATCTATCTTATGGTGTCACATCTTGGAATGAGAGACTTCCTTATTAAAAAATATTTGAACAAGAAGAGGGCTGGTTGGATTACTAAGGCCATGGAATATGACATGGAGATCAAGGTCACTAAGCTAGTGAGAGTCAAAGGATTGTGTGATCATATGGTTGATGACCTTCATGAATATAAAGAGGTTATCTTGGTGACATAAGATAACTCACAATAGATTCACCTCCACATCACACTAGTTAGATCTAGGATATGACATGTTTCTTGATAACATGTGAGTTCCCTTAAGGAATGAATAGGGAAAAGAGAAGGTATTTTAGACTTTAGTCCATACATTATGCATTATTTTATGGGGTTCTATTCAAAAAAGACCTCAATAGAGTGATTCTAAGGTGAATAGATGATGACAAAGTGACAAGGCTCTTGGATCAATTCTTTGATGGACCTATAGGAGGACATTTTTATTCAAGGAATACAATAGAAAAAGTGATAATATATAGTTATTAATATCCTATCCTCTTTAAGGATGTGTATGCATGGGTGAAAAAGTGTCAAAAGTGTGTTATCTTTGCAAGTAAGTAAAGGTTGTACACTCTTCATCTTAACATAATTTAGGTAGAGCATCCCTTTATGCAGTGGGGTTTGGACTTCATAAGAATGATCAATCCACCTTTCATTGGAGGACACAATTGGGTACTCACTGCTACTAATTATTTCACTAGGTGGGTAGAATAAATTGCTCTAAAATAAGCCAATGAGACAATAGTGTTGGGCTTCTATGATAGCATAGTATTGTGGTTTAGTGTACTAACAATAATGCATTTGTTCACATGAGGACAAGTGAATGGGCACTTTAGCATGGCATCTACCTTATTACATCCTCAAATTACTACCCCCAAGGTAATGGAATTGTAGAGTTAACAAATAAAAACTTGATAAGGATCGTTAAGAGGACTATGGAAGAGAATTAGAGAGTGTGGCACACAAATTTAAGGATAACCTTATGGGTTGATAAAGTGACTCCCAAGGTTTCCATTAACAACTCACCATTTGTCCTTGTATATGGGAGGGAAGTGAAGTTTCCCATCTCTCTTGAGTTACCTAGCTTGGAGTTAGCCCATCAACTTGAGTTGATGGAGAGTGAACCAATGAACATGAGGATGGTAGAGATGATAGAGATTGAAGAAACAAGAGACCTTACAATGAAGACACTAGAGTCACATCAATCTCAACTCAAGAAAGCCTTTGATAAGAGAACCATAGAAATGGATTTTAAAGTAGGGGATCTAGTCCTCAAGTGGAATTCAAATAAGGCCAAGCCAAGAAACCATACCAAGTTTGATAGCTTGTGGAGTGGTATTTATTTGATCTATGGATGCAAACAACATAATTATTTTTAGCTTTCCCAACTAGATGGAGAGGTATTACCCATCCCAGTCAATGGGATTCATCTAAAGCCTTTCTATTAGAAGATTTTACATCTATTGTATATATTATACATTTTGTATAGTTTTCATGTTTTACTCTGAGTTTCTTGTGCACATATTTTTAGATATGTGTTTTCCTTCCCTAAGTGCCTTGGGCATAGTGTTGGTTTTATTTCTTATTGTCCTTATTATTTTAGTGGAAGGTTTTTAGAAAAGGGTAGCCTTCTATCATGTTCATATCAGCTAGGAAGAAAGACTTGTGACCCCTTATGCACAATGGATCAGACAAGGCAACTAATTTATTGCATAGCAGGCATGAAATCCTAGGAGGTTACCAAAAATATTGGCCAAAATAGGCATACATACAAAAAAAAAATCCTAGATAGATCAGATCACTCTCTTGGACCCTTTAGTAGCCTTCTACCCCCATGACTAGTCACTTTATGGTCATCACTTGATGATGTAATAAAGTATTCTAGGAGGTCTTAGTGTGGTGTGAGAAGCTGAGTAGAGTTATGGTTGAGTGAGTGATCCAATGGTGTAAGGATAGGATAGACCTCATGACCTTAGCACATGTCACTTGAAATCTTTTGAAACACTTTAAGCAAGTTTTAAGGTGAATTTGGTGATTTTGAGATAAAAGCCTATAAATAGGTCTAAAACTATAAATGAAAGATCTAATAGGTTTACATGGTGTTCATGCATTCAAGGGAATGAATTAGGTTTTCATAAAGTCTTAGAGATTCTAATGAGCCAAAAATGAGTCATATAGAAGAAATTATACCCAAAAGACCCCTAAAAGTGCATTAGATGACTTAAGGGTCCATAAAATAGAAATTCCAAGTGGATTTTTTTTTTTGAGGAAGTTAAATTGGTTTTGACTTCCTCCCACATTTGTAGGAATTATTTTTCCTATTTATACATGTTCAAGGTCATTTTAAGTCATTTGAAGAGGAGGGAAGGAGTTTGGGAGCAAAAGGATGCCTTTAAGAGCTTTGACAAAATAGGTTTCTAGAGATTTTTCTTAATGAAGGGGCTCAACTATTATATGGAGAAATTAATGGTGTCCCTAATATCCTCATTTATGCCCTTGAAATAAGATTCCAACATAATAAGTAGCAGAGGTAAGGAAAACATGTTGGTTGTAAACTAGGCATGAAATATGTTTTCTACCATTAATGGAGGTCCAAGATTTTAAAAGGTTTCTAGAAATAAAGAAAGGTCATTAAAATCCTAAAAAATATTTCCTAAGTTTTGGATTGCATAGGCAGGCTTCTAGTTCTTCATGATAAGGAAAAACCATTTTGGGTAGTTTGGGATAACTCTAGGAGAGCCTCAGGTTTTCACTTAGTATAGTTAGAGGAGAGAGATTTGGGATAGAATCTTTTGGAAAGTGATATTTACCATAATTTCCTTCCACTTTGTGGAATTTTTGTCTAGTTAATCTCCCCATCTTCATGAATAATCGTTAACATTTTAGGGGTGTTTAGATGACATACTCATCCAAATAGGTCCATGTTTTCCCTTGTTTCTTTACTTTAGAATTCAATGAGAAATAATTTTTTTATATGAGTCATTTTAGGTTCAAATAGGACTTATTTTTATTGGTTTCATTAGCTAACTCCTTCTAGGAAGGTACTTATGGCATAAAACCTATTTTCCTTATTATCCTTATGAAATGGCAATTTGATCATTTTTAGAGAAAAACTTGGGTTTGAGGGATATTTAACCTTGTCCTCCTTATGCCACATCAATAATAGTCAAGTTATATTTCTCCTCAATCCTTAATGGTTCATCAAAACCTTGGTAGGCCAAATAGTCATTTCTTGCATTTCTATACATATTTAGTTGAGTGAGGTATGTGAGGTCCTAAAGAGGTTCATTTAAATGTTATTAAGAATTAAAAGGGGGTTGAACACATTATCATAACATGAAAAATAAATCTAGGCCCCCAAATGGCATAAATAACATGTGGAGATAGGTTCTCATATGTATACAGTCATACATATTGACATGTATCTACAAGTGTCTTAACATAAGCTAATCACATTGAATAGAGGAATTAAATTTGGTTTAAAGTTCCTTGAGGTTATAAATTATAAATTTTATACCTTAAAATGTCTAATATTGGTTGGAAGAATCACACACCATGCACATTTCACAAGTCCTACATTCATTGCCCTGTCTACAACTTCCATTAACATCTACAATACATTGAGGACATTGGGATGGAGATATGGAAACATGTTCCAAAACTATAAAGGTGAATGGGAACTGATTTTAAGTCTTATGAGAAGGTTTGAAACTATTTTCAAACCATATTCCATTTACATTACCTCTACTCACAGTCATTGTTTGCATATTGAGATGACCACCTACAAGTTTACACAAATGGATGAAGGAGCTATGTGGAAGAATACAATGTATTTTAAACCTTAATGAAGCTGGGGAGGTCATTAAAAACCATGAAAATCATGTTTAAAGTCATGAAGAGTAGTCAGGTTCATGAAACCATGCTCAAGATTGAAGGACTTAAGTTAGGGACTAGTTTCCCTAAAGCTCCAAAACAGTGACCTAGCCACTCTTGGTGATAACAAATAGTAATTTTGCAAAGAGTCTTGAGGGATATAAGTGAATCCATCATGAATCCCTCACATATGGGTAAAAACTTGCAAGATAAAATTAGTTTTTTACTAGAGGATTATGATGGTTTAGGGACCTCCAAGTTGCACATTTGTTCAATGGAATAAGGTAGTGATGTCTATAGTTTTGAACCTCAAAGGACCTTCACACCCTAAGGTTTTAGTATAGATCATAACATGATGAATAGTGTAACCATATAGAAAAATAATAAAGGAATTGGTTTTCACCTATGGGACAATGATATAGTTCATAATTAGTCCCCCTTTGAAGGTTTAAACTTAGTTTTATACCATACAAGAGGTAACCTATAGCCAAGTAGTGTTTTGGGCAATAAATAGGCTTTATGTATAATGTTATCATTTAAAGTTAAGGAGTGAGAGTATTAAATCAATGTGACATCATAAATCAAGTCAAAATTACCTTGGATGTCCATGTTTTTAATAGTGTCATTTCAATATGGTGACCTATAACCACTATTCATACACTTAACATGATACACAATCAAATACCTAATGGAGGGTCTATGACCAAAGAGAAATGATTGGTTTTAGTTTTTTGATTCCATCAAGGAGATACTTAAAGTTTTAAAATATCATTATGAATTATCTCAAGACATAATTGAGGGTTTTTCAAGTACTTAAATAGTCTCAAACTGTACAAGAGTACTCTATAAGAATATGGTAAGAATATTCACCTTTTTAGGTTGATCTCATGTTATGAAAGTTTGAATAAGGATGTGCAAGTAGTGTTGTAGTCCTTGTCCATGTTATGGCTTCACTCATGCTTTTAAACCATATTAAAACATCTAATATCATATCATGGAGACCTAAAATACTCATAAACACCTTATAGGTATGTGCCATTTCAGAAAAAGGCCTATTTAGTAGTCTTAAGGCACTCTTAAGGATCTAGGAGGCCTTTTTGATCCAAAATACATAAATGAAATTTGAATTTAGAAATATCATGAAGAGTGTGATAGGAAAGTCATGACATGATTCAAGAAACACTAATGAAGAGAAAAGTACACCTACAGCTTCCAAGAACAAACACAGCCAAGTAGGTGAATAATATCATGAGGATTTCAAGGATATGATTTTCAAAGTGACTATAAGGTTGTTTTGATATATTTGGAAATTCAAGGTTATCTTCACACATATTATCAAATTTTTGGTTTTCAAATACTCTCCAAGTAGCTTAGACCCTATTCTCAGTCTTTATAGAGGACATAACACCTATAGACAAGGTTATAGTTAAGCATGTAATGGGGAAAGTGTGTCTACAAGATGGTTTTATGAAGATATGATATAAGGTAAGGAATAAATTAAATTTTAGGCATCAAGGTATTTCTATATTTAATACATAGAGCATGAACATAGCCATGTAGACCTAATAAATCAATATGACCACCTACAATCAATGGCATAGATAGCGATATGTAAAGGTTCTCAAATTTTTAAAGCATAGTGGCTTGATGATAGTAATTATTAAATGAAAGGTTCATCAAGAAAATGAGAAGGTGTGAATTCATTCAATTGTGATTTTAGGGTTTTAAAAGGTCAAGTGTAGTCTTTTCATCTCAATTCAACTACCTACAACCATCAACAATGTAGCCTACAGTCACTAGGGAGAATCCTATGTTAAGGAGGTGTTTTGTGCTTTAAGCAGGATTCAAGGGTTTTTCAACTCTAAATAAGGTTTTGGGGTTTATTTTTTGGTTATAAATCAAGGGGAGTTGATGTAGAACATATACTAATCTATCTTTATATACCTTGTTTGTTTACCCACTCCTTTTGACACAACTTCTTAGTTTAATTCCTCATGCAAAATACCCTATTTGATATAATTATTAGGTGTCTTCTCATAATTTATTTATATTATATAGGATTTATTATGTTTATACATTTCTCTCCAACTTGATCTACCCTTTTGTCAACTCTATCAACACCTTTCAAGACTGAATTCCTTCTTTATCACAATTATGTCCACTCTTCATATAGTCCTACTAGCCCTTTCATAGTCATAATGAATGGTACGGTAACATTACAAACATTTTATGGAAATCCAAACCTTATTTATTGTTTCCTTTTACAAAACAAGACTTTGTGTTAAATTTTATGGCCTAACTCTCTCACTAGGTCCACTTTCCCTTTTGGACCTATTCCATTAGCACTTTTCTAGGCCTAATGCATACTTCAACCTCCAAAATCCATACTTGATGAAATATACACACTCTTAAACCTTTTTATTCACTTAAAAAACATTAATATTGGCAAAAATACAAATTTTTGGATAATTTGACTAGTTAGAAATTGAGATATGGTGAAAACCTTAATTTAGGGTTTTTAGGGCTCTATCACAACCCGAGAGCCTAAAAAAATCCACTCTGAACATTATATGTGGTTTAAAATACCTAAATTTGTTTTTTATGTATATGAATACACTCTCCACATTTTACAATTGATATTAGGCTTTTAATAATCCACCTCCATGTTTTATAATTCAAAACATGTCTGATTATGTAAGTAAAATGACAATTCACAGATCTAGGTCAAGGTTTGTAAATTCCTATCATGTTCTTGATAAATATAAAGGTTTAGAATACATCCAATGGACTCTAAAACATTAAAAAAATCATTATATAATGCAACTTGAATATTGGATCTTTTCTTTTCAAAATCTCAACACATAGTCTACTATGCTTTTATGCAACTATAGGAAATAGGGTTTCTTGTCATAAATGTTAAACACCAAATGCATCCCACATCATAACTTAACAAATATAGTTTCAAATTACCTTCCAAAATATTATCCTCATTATAATTTTTTTGTCTACACCTTTATCACTCAATCATTGAAAACATACCATTTGTTTAAGTGAAACATACAACTCAATCACAGGGGTCTTCCTTCAAGATTCATCATAGAAAAATTCCTCAAGACTTTATGAAACATATATGTCAAATACATCCAATTCTCAATAAATATTATTGAATATGAATTACCTTTTTTAATAAATCATCCTACTTGGAATACATGGTCTATAACAAGTAAAAACTCTCCTAAATAGGGTATGTGTTCCCTTTCTCTAACATGAACTTCCTTCTTGAATATTTATCTCTTCAATATTTTTTATGAAAAAAAGTATTAGGTTTCACTCACACTATGAAACATTCTCAATTAGATTCAACCATCAACATTATGTATGCAACTAGTAATAATAGTAAAGACCTTAAAATAGATGTCTGTATTATATTCATTCATTCAAAATAGGGGTCACTATATCAAACTCCCCTTCATAACAACTTGTCCAATACATTAATTATTTCATATAATTTGAATGGAACATCTCTACAATCCAAAACTAACTCTTTTATTCCCTAAAATAATGCATAACTATTTATTGCCACCTTTCCCACGTAGAGGTCTTATGGTTACATTTGCCTTTTCTTGATTTTGACACAATTAGACTATATTGAACATAACCATAGGATAATGATCACCTATTGGACTTACTATACTATCCAAAACCTCTAGACAAGTTAATACATATACCACCTTCATAAATTGCTCAAAATTCCTTATACAAGGTTTAATAATATTTTAATTTTCAAAGTTTGTTTGGCAGGAAATGCCAATATTCAAATTCTATGTATCTTTAGACCAACTATACTCCACATATGGACTTCCTAGGACCTATATCACCTATAAAACACATATATACCATCTGGAACAAAAATGAATTATCTTTTGGGTCCTTATAATATGACCCTACATCATACTACCAAGCTAGAAAAATCTTTGCCTCAAGTGTTTAGTAATCCACTTGGTATATGTTGTTACCTGAATGAAATCAACCTCATAATAGAAGGTATTTGCCTCCACTTGCCTCTCATAGAGGTTAACATGCTCTTAGGCCCCATATTTAGGCTTGATTTAATTCATTTCCTTGAATAATATACATGCACACAAAACAAAATTATTAAAGAAAACATATCTATGTCATCTTCTTCTTGATTGGAAAGTGTATTCCACTCTTTCTCTTCTACATACTTATTCATATTCTCCTTATCTCCTTCTTCAATCACTATTTCAAGTATTCAATCTTCTTCCTCCACCCATGCTTCTTGTACAACCCATTCCACTTCATGCACAACTTGTGCTTTATCTTTGCATGCTTCATACTTATGTAAGTTCTTACTTTGTTACTATTTATCACCATTATAATTACTTTTTATCTTCTGTATATGCATGGGAGGTATTCTCACTTTCATTATCTCATATTCTTGATTGATCTTTCCTTCATTATTATATTATTCATGGACCTACTACAAGTTGACTGTCTCATTAACATCCTCTTCTTGTTCAAGAATTTTTTGCAAACATTTATGTTCATCCACCATTCTTCCTTTGGATACCTTTCCCTTACCTACATTTTTATCACAACAAAACTCATTATCAATACAATTTAGATCCTTCATGGATCTCTCTTTGGCTTCCTATTTATACATTTCAATCTCCATCCTCTTCACTTATTTGGTGTTCATCCCAAACCACTTCCTTTCCATTTCTTTTACAATGTTGAAATTTATTCTATTGTCTCCTCTTTCATGAACTTGGTTTCCATACTTGCCTTGGATTTGTTCTTCACCTTTCAATGGAACAAGTATATGTACCTCACCATTTTTTTAATAGTGTATGTGTTTGCTTGACCATCATGTATGGTATGCCTATCAAACTACCATGGTCTCCCTAGTAATAAATGACAGATATCTATAAACCAAATATCACATAACAATTGATATTTATACTTTCCTATCTAAAACTCAACCCAACTCCATTCACTTACCAATATTTAGTGTCCTTTTTAAACCCATGAAACCTTCTAAGGTTATATTTATGGCATCCTTCTCAATCCTAAATTCTACACCATCTCTAAAGATATAATATTATTAGTAATACCTCCATCAATGACTAAATTATAAATTTTACCTCTTGTCTTGCATCTACTCTTGAATATGATTCTCTTTTGGGCTGGCTCTTTTACTTGCTTTTTCTGCAATATTATTATCCTCATGAGTAAAGACTCATTTCTATCATGTCTTCTTTCCTCATTCGCTTCTCTTAATATTTGATGTTTCATACTATTTCCAACAATCAATGGACACTATATTTCCTTATGTCCCTCTCTGTGGAAATGCGAACATTGTCCTTGAAATCTTTACCTTGGTCCTTGTCTCATAGGACCTTCTTCTCTTCTCAATCTGCCATCTAAAAATGGTTTGATCTACCTTGTATGGTGTTGAAATTTTATGCCTTCTTGACATACTACTACATGTAATTGTGGTCTCTCTTGAACCACATCTCCATTATCTCTCTATAACTATTCTTTGTTTTCTCTCTCTGAGAACATCTTCAATATCCTCTATCCTCATAACCAATGGAGCAATCAGCTATGTCATTATCCTTACCAACTCTTCATCCTCTCTCTTAGCTCTCTCTATAGAGCACTATCCTTGATTACCTATCCTAAAATACACTTCAAAACACATTATTAATCCTTTCATAATCCAAAATAATATATTTATAGCTATGATACAAAAATGATGTAGAGCATATACCAATCTATCTTTTTATACCTTGTTTCTTTACCCACACCTTTTGACACAAAACTTCTTAGTTCAATTCCTAATGCAAAATACCCTATTTGATCTGATTTTAAGGTATATTCTCATTAGTTTTTCTGGTTTAATAGTATTTATTATGTTTATATAGGTCTCTCTAACCTACTCTACCCTTTTGTTAACTCTGTCAATACCTTTCAAGACTCAATTCCTTCTTTATCATAATTTTGTCCACTCTTCATATAGTCCTACTAGATATTTCATAGTCATACTACATGGTACAATCAAATTACAACCATTTTATATAAATACAAACATTATTTATTATCTCCCCTAACAAAACAAGCCTGTATGTCAAATTATATGGCCTAACTCTCTCACTAGTCCACTTTCCCTTTTGGACCTATTCCATTAGCCCTTTTCTAGGCCTAATGCATACCTCAACCTTCAAAATCCATAATTTATGAACTATACATGCTATGAAACCTTTTTATTCACTTCAATCACATTAATATTGATAAAAATACACAATTTTAGAGAATTTGACTAGTTAGAAACTGAGATATGGTGAAAACCCTAACTTAGGGTTTTTAGGGCTCTGTCATAGCCCAAGAGCCTACAAAAATCCACTATGAATGTTATATGTGGTTTCAAAGACCCAATTTTTTTTAGTTATGTCAAGACCCTATACACATTTTCCACTTGATATAAATCTTTGAATAATCTAGATCTATGTTTTCTAATTCAAAACACATCTGACTATGTAAGCAAAATGATAATTCACAGATCTAGGTTAAGGTCTGTAAATTGATATCATGTTCTTGATCAATCTAAAGGTTTAGAATACATCCAATGTATTCTCACACATTCATAAAATAATTATATAACTCACATAACTCAAAAATTGGATCTTTTCTTTTCAAAAGTTCAACACAGTCTACTATGCTTTTATGTAACTACAAGAAATAGGGTTTTTTGTCATAACTATTAAACACCACATGCATACCACATTATAAATTAATAAATATAGTTTAAAATAACCACAATATTATACTAATTATAAAATATTTTTCTACACCTTTATCACTCAATCATTAAATACATACCATTTATTAAAGCAAAACATACAACTCAGTCATAAGGGTCTTCCTTCAGGATTCATCACAACAAAATTCCTCCTTAAGACTTTATGAAATGTATATGTCAAATAAATCCAATTATAAATAAACATTCTTGAATATGAATTAAATTTTTAAAAAAATCATCCTGCTTAGAATACATGGTCTATAACAAGTAGAAACCCTCCTAAATAGGGTTTGTGTTCCCTTTCTCTAATAGGAACTTCCTTATTGAATCTTTATCTCTTTAAGATTATTTCCAAAACAAACAAGTATTAAGTTTTAGTCACACTATGAAACATTATAAACTACATTCATCCATCAAAATTATGTATGCATCTATTAATAATAGCAAAGACCTTAAAATAGAGGTCTGTATTATATTCATTCATTCAAAATAGGATTCACCATATCAAAATCCCCTTCATACCAAATTATCCAATACATTCCTTCTTCAATATAATTTGAATGGAACCTCTTTAAAATCCAAAACTAACTCTTTTATTCCCTAAAATAATGCATAACTATTTATTTCCACCTTTCCCATGTAGAGGTCTTGTGGTTACATTTACTTTTTCTTGATTTTGACATAATTTGACTATATTGAACATAACCATAGGCTAATGATCACCTAGTGGACCTACTATAGTGTCCAAAATATTTAGACAAGTTAATATATCTTACACCTTCATAAATTTCTCAAAATTCCTTATACAAGGTTCAACAACATTCAAATTTTCAAATATTATTTTTGGTAGGAAATGCTAACATTCAAATTTTATGCATCTTTAGACCAACTAGACTCCACATATGGACTTCTTAGGACCTCTAACACCTATAAAACAAATATATACAATATTAAAATAATGGATCATCTTTGGGGTCCTTATACTATTCCCCTACATCAGGTGATCTAAGACATATTGTTGAATCCTTGAGTAAGGTTAATGAGCCAACAAAGTAACATACAACAACCCTAATGAACCTATCCTTGACATGAAAAAAAAGTATGGAGATAAGATATAATAGGTTATGAAAGGATCCTTGAGAATTGGTAAAGTGGTATAATAGTTCAAAATACCTATGAAAGGTCCTAAACATTTGTTATCTTGCTTTGAACTATGCACATTGCAAGTTGAAACCCTCACTACCTTGCATAGTCCCCTTTCTATGCAAAGTTAACTAAGTTTTTGGTGTTTGAAGCATGAAATCAGTGGATTAAGAGATATAACCTATTTTAAAATGTTAAGGACATTGAGATATACCTATATAAGGTAATTGTGTGTTTGAACCTTTCTAAAACTTAAGATATGGATTTGAGTGTGCTCTTGACCTATGTAAGAGGAGGAAAAGCCCTAAACTAGGGTTTTGCCAATTACAAGATTTTAAAAACGTAGAAATTTTTGAAAATTTTTAATCTTATATATTTTTATATGGGGAAGGTGAATAATAAGGTTTTGTTTTGTTAGGATTCTATATGGTATGGTTTCTAGACCTGGGGTGTGCTTAAGGGTTAATTAGGTCTAATTGAGGGGAGGCTAATGAAATAACATGTGGTCTAGGGGTGGAATATAGCCATGAAAATTGATAGGAAGGTGTGAATCAATAGATGGTATATGAATATAACCTTATTTTCTCTTGATCACTTGTACTTTTTTGTACAAGGAAAAAATTAGAAAAAAAGGCTACAAGCCTTAAGAAATCTTTGTTAGCTTTGTGTGTGGAATGGAAGGGTGAATTTTCTTTAGGAAAATATAAGGGGTTAGTAGAAAATGTGAATTTATGGTTTAAAGATCATATAAAATAAAATAATGTGCCATATTTGATCAATCATCTCTAGATTGAAGGAACTTAGTTTAGGGACAAAATCCCTAAAACAGCGAAACAAAAGCCCTAACCCTTTTTGATGATGTCAAATAGCAATGTTGTAGGGATTCTTGAGGAATATAAGTGCATCTATATTGTATCCCTATCTTATACGTATAACCCTACAAAAGGAGGGTGTGTGACTAGTGGATAGTAGTGTTTGGATACCTCAAGATCATGAATTTGTTCATTGTAGTATTTCAATGTATTCTACAAAAATGGGACTTTCAAAGTGACCCCTACACCTAAGATTGCATTATGGAGGCATTTATTAATAGTAAGTGTTTCTAAGAAAATGAAGGAAAATTTTTATGATCTAAATATCATTAATAAATGTTAGAGTAATAGGTTTTAGCCTAATAGACAAACCTATAGTTGTATTATGGTTCCAAAAGGCCACCTACAGTTGGTTGTATGTATCTACAGTCTGATGACACAAACCTAGACATGAAAAACTAATGGATAAGGACACATAAAAGCTCAAAAAAGTTTCCTAAAGACCTCAAATGATTCTCAAAGGTATGTGACACAAGTTTCAAGGATGATGTTCACCTACAAGACCCCTACTCAGTCAACTATAGCTAAAATTAGTGGATAGTGAGTTAGAAGTATAGTATTCTTGATGTTAGTAGGGTATAAACATGATGTGAAGTGGCATATATGAATATGGAATGACATTTTAAGAATCAATAAGGTCTTATACATTGTTTTTAATTACTAAACCATGAAAGGTCACCTACAAGTACCTCTTTCAAGCAAGAAACATAGTCAACACCTCTATCCAATCAATGCAAGGTATGTAATAGAGGGGTTGGAAAGGGTTGAAATGATATATGTGCTTGGGGAGACTCCATACTGATATTATACATATAAAAGGACTCTCTAAGTTCATGGAGACTATTTAAACCAAGAACAAACATGAGAGAGTGTTTTGTATTCAAATTGATGGCATAAATGTGGTATGAGAAAACTTCATGTAGAGAGAACTCTTCAAAAAAGGTAATGAGAGATTAAATCATTAGAGAGAATCATAATTTGGGAGTTTCAAATGTGACCTAGTCTTTGACATTTGAATAAAAAACTACAAGCACAATAAATCAAGGTGGAGCCTTAGAGAATTCATAAGAGGAATGGTAAAAAATGAGCACCATCATGATCATTAAAGTTGCCTAAGAACACAAGAGTGACATAATAACATAATAGATGAAGTGGTTTTTAATGAAGACAAAGAGACCCTCAGTCATCATCTTAAACCTATACCTAGATCCATAAGGTCTTATAAGTGTTTTAACACTAACACAATCAAGCTTAAGCTAGAGATAGAAGTTTGTTCATATAGATAGAGTGTTGAATATGAGAGAGTAAAGTCTATGTTGTAAGGAATATAAAATAATGATTAAATTATGGTGATTTAGACACTAAAATCTTAGACAAGACCATGTTTAAATAACACTATAACCATGCAAGTGTTAGGCTCCTCTTTCACAGTCACATGTTCAAATGCAACTCAAGACCTTGTCTAACTTAATTAGATCCATGATGTGACTTACACAATTTAAAGTGATAGGGATAATTTTAAAAACTTAATCAAGTCGCTAAGGCATTCTCAAGGATGACATGAAGGTACAATGGTTGTATGAAATAAGATAGGGTTTGGAGCCTATGAAAGTCAAATAGTAGGAAGGAGATGGGTAGAGGATATCATATGGTCTAAACACTTATCTGAATGCCAAATCATTTGAAAATGACCATCAAGTAATTTTATACCATAGACATATCATGTACAAGGTTGTACCATACAATCATTTTGAGCATTTTTAAGGTCTGAGGAGGTAACATGAAAGATTGTGAGATAGTAAATGAAGGGTGAAATAATGAAAGGAGAAGCTCCATGGGAATTTAAAATCAAATTCACCCTTTTATGTCTCAAACCTATTATCCTTGAATTTAGTAGGCTCAATTCATGGGATATCCCCTATGAAACTTGTCTGTTTCATATATTATTATCTCTAAGCACACAAAATAAGGCTAATCTCTACATCCTTGTGTTTGTTTTTCCCAAGAAAGTTGATCTTTTGAGGGAATTTTTCATCCCATATCGTTTGGAGAATTTTCTCTGAACTACACTTTATTTCTTTCATTTTGTGTCAGATAATTTTTGACTTTGCATATTTTTTGTGCAAAATCAAAGATTTTTTCCAACTTTGCATATGCAATATCAAAGATTTTGTTTGACTTTGCATATGCAAAATCAAGATTTTTCTTCGATCTTGTACATGGGACCCACCACCCATGGTAGTTAATGGGCATTAATTACCACATTATATATATATATATATAATGATTCATAATTTTTCATTTTTACTATTTTTTCTTACCCTCCTCACCATTTTTGAGCACTTTTTCACTTATCCTCATCATTTTCAAAATTGTCAAAAATCTCTTCTTGTTGTTTTTGCAATTGCCTTTATTTGAATGAAGTCTTCCTTACACATATTCTAGGTAGGGTTTTATTTTCTCCTTTCTTTTGTCTTATTTTTTATTTATTTGTGGTTTATTTCTTCACCTAGGGTTTTTTGTTTTTTGTTTTTTTGTTTTTCACCCTTTTCTAGTTTTATCTTTTTCACGTGCAACTCAGAAAATTTTCTTTGAGATGCACCTCTAACTTTTTGCTCATGTACTTTTCATAGAAATTTATTTTATTAGCACTTTTATTTTTTACCTTAATATGCACATTGGATAATTTTCCCTAGAGTGCACATTCCTATTTGATTCACTTTAGAGAAAATTCTCTGATGTACATCAAAATTTACCATCAGGTGCAAGTTAGAGAAAATTCTCTGACATGCACAAAATAGTCAACTTGAATGCAAGTCAGATAATTTTCTCTGACCTACACTTAAGAAAGTAAAACCCAAGTTATACAAATTGAATAAAATTCTCTGACTTGCATGAAAGATGTTTTATTTCCTGAATTGGATGCAAGTCAGAGAATTTGCTTTGACTTACGTCTCAATAATCCAAACTCTTGTGCAATTTGGATAAAATTATCTGAACCACACAACCTTCACCATACCTCATGTAAAAGTGTTATTTTTTGCCGATCCTACATTTTTTCAAAAAAGAATAAAAAATGCTAACTCTAGATAATCAAATTTTCCTACTTCCAGCTATATGATCAATGTTAGACATTTTTCAAAGAAAGAAGACAATGAAATACAAGTATCAAGGTGTGTTCCCATTATTCACAATTGATTCAAATGTGGATCAAATTAGGGATACAAATATTGATCATATGGACATGGATGAGTTTTTATAAAGATTGGGAAGAGAACCCATTACACCTCATATGTAGCCAGTACTTAACAATGAAATCCATTTAGCTACTAAATTTCCTATATCAACACAAGATTATAAATTCATCTTGACCATGGAAACACACTTTGACAAAGAAAGCAGATCGGTCAAGGATTTAGAAGGTAAGGTGACAATTCACATCAATGAGGAATATTTTGATAAAAAAATTCACCATTATGAGATTTAAGAATATTCAAATTTAACTATGGAATCAACTCAAGAATACTATGATAGAGATCTTGAGAAGTGAAAGAAACATATTAAATCCAAATGGCTCAATAATCCTTAACCCACCATTGCTAAATAGCCTAAGTATTTGTATCGTAGTGACTTTCTAGAGGAGATATGAGATTTGATTACTCTTTTTAGCAGAGTGAAAGGGATTTCAACTTCAAACATTTTCTAAGAATGGATGTATCAATATATTCTACTTATTAAAAGGAATAATCAAAGGATCTTTTGGGGTAAACAAATCAATGATGTTATTTGTCATCAACTCTCTAAGGTGGATTCTTCGTTTAAGTTTTACATGACTTCATAACTTTTGTATCTTATAGCTAGTATGAAGTCTTTCTTGGATTTAAATTCTGTTGGTGAAAGGAAAAATGTTCCTATCTATGAGTACTATCCATAGCTAACTCTAAACTAAAGCATCAATCATTACAAGAGAGTTAATGATGCTTTCTTCTATAAATTCATTTGCACTTTTGAGAAAGAACATGAAAATAAGAGAGTTTTAGATCAAGCATGGGCACAAGTCAATAAGGTTGGATTATTTTATTACAATTCCCAACTTTCACCTACATCAAGGTAGGATTATTTGATGAACAACCTTACATGCTACCTAGATACCCAAATGATAAACTAATACTAATGAAGATGTGTAGACAAGTGATGAACATACATAAAAAATAATTAGATGCTCACAAAAAAGGTTTCAAAATTCCAATCATTATTGGTTGGTACACAATTTCCACTACTCCAAAGGCCAAGACTATGGAAACAGAGTTATAGTGGACTACACTTAAGAGATTCAGGAGTAGAGAAAAATTTGATTATAGAATGATGAAGGAGAAACTCAAATTTAATATCATTCATATGCATAAAATTGATGATATTTGGGTAGAATGCAGAAATGATGATGATGATATAAGGAGACTTGAATATAGTTACCTTACTATTGATCAAATTATCTATTTTGAATTGGCAAATATTCTTGGGGATTTGATAGATTATTGGAATATATTAGATTTTTAATATGAGGAAAATCAAGTGTCTTCAATTCCTCTCACTCCCATCCAATAGTTAGTTAAAGAATCCACTTCTATTAGAGATAGATTTCAACCTATTATTTTAAGAACTAATGCTCAGTTGAAATCTAAAGGAATTATGTTGAAACATTTTAAAACTAGTTATAAGGAAGAGTATAATGAAGAGACTGCGAAGAAGTGAGAGGAGCTGAGAACAAAGAACAAAGAGGAGAGCTCTACTTCCAAATAGAAGCAAAAATTTGTATTTGTTAGTAAAGGAAAGAGGAAACATAAAGAAGCAAGTGTCAAAGATAGTGCTCAAGTGGAGAATAAATAAATCCTAGTCATAAGTGAGGCACCACCTCAATAAACAATGTCACAAGTGTCTTAGCTAGTTTTTCAACAGACTGTACAAACAAAGACTACTCAATCAGAGGTTCCTTTGACTAAAGCTTCTCAAGCCATAGTTTTATAGGTAATATTTTCCAAACTTCCTCCCATAAGTACCATTATACAAGTTGATCATGTTCCTTTTCAAGTTATTCTTTCACCTCCACCTTCACCTCTTAGTGCCACACTTTTTCAAGTTCCTTCACAAGGTATACTAGACCAAGTTTTTGATTCATTGTTAAATCTACCTAATCCTTCAAAATCGTTAGAATCCCCAATTAATTTTTATTTCACCCAACAAGATATGGACAAATTTAGGTCTATACCTTCTTCAAAGAAAACAACTCAGGTTCCTATCACCCCAATGTCCAAAATGTAAATAGGAACGAAAGTGATAATTACTCCAACCCAAACCCCACCTTTTATTACTATAATCCCATTGGTGTCAACCCCATTACCAAATACCTCTACCACACTACCTTCCATTCCACTTCACAATCCATTCTTCCTCCCCAAGCATCCCAAGCTTTGAAATCCTCTACATAATGAGATCCATCTCCTCTTACTCCTTGGCTAGCATCACAAACACCTAAGAAGAAGAACCAAAAAGTGGCACTAGAAGACTTTAATTTTGGTTAGCTTGTGCTGATAAATCCCAAAACAACAAAGAAGGCCAAAACTATGTCAAGGGTGATATTTAAATCTAGGTACAAATATGCTAAAGTTATAGTTCCTCTTGAAGATAGAAACATTGAAGATATTCAAGGGTTCAAATATGTAGTAGGATGAATGGATATTAGGAAAAAAACCCATGAAAGTGTGAAGGAAGATTTGTAAGTAGCAATGGCCTCCTTGATCGAGAGATATGATAAGGACAAGAAGATCAAGGATCAACTCAAAGTACAAGTAGAACAACTGACCTCTATTTTCCTAAAAATAAACCAACCTTTTGAGTTTATTGATCCTATTGTGCATGAAAATAATAAAAAATATATTAAATAAGTAGAGAAAATTGGATCTTAGGATCAAACGGTGAATGCTTAGATTGAAAGATTAATAACATAAGGTACTCAATAGGTGCATTCTATCATTGGATTTTTGAAGAACATGAGTGAAGTGAAAATAGTAATTCAGAAAATAATTAAATCACTCACTCAAAATTTAGAATTGACTAAAAAGGATATTCATATATGGGCTCAACTACGCAAATTCAAAATGGAGTTTTTGGTTGAGAAGAAGGTCATTCCAAATAGGAAAATGTTCATTGAATATAGGGAAGCTATGAATAATAAAAGAGAATTTCTTGAGAATCTAGTTAAAGATATAAAATAAGTTGAAGATATGTATGATAATAAGATGTTAGATCTTGTAGAGAAAATTAGATATCTTCCCTACCAAGTTAAAAATGACTCTCAAGAAATTCTTCCTGTGGAGACTATTATTCAGGAATTTACATATTTGATTCAAACAAATATTGAAACAGGTACTTTCATGCTAGAATCCATTGATAAATTGATTGAATTTTAGGTCATTTTGGATAAATTACAAACAACCATGGACAAAAGCAAATATTTGTTGGTTAACTTAGAAGATTCAATCACAAGGTTACTTGCCATCTCTAAAAGCACATCTGACCTAAATAACAATGAGGTCTAAGATATATTGAAGAGATATGAGGAATTTTAGAGAAGAATAAAAAGGAAGAAATTCTTGTGTCTAAGGACAATTATTTTACTTTTCTAACTTTTCATATGTAATTTTATTCAGTGTAATTTACAAGTAGGAAAAGTACACAGTCCTAAGTCAAATAGGACTCTGTCAATGAATAGGTCAATGTATTTATGCTTTTCCTATTTTTTTTCATAGATCCTCTCTATAAATAGGAGGATAATATTCATAAAAAGGATCACCAATGGATATAGAGTGGAAATGCTACTGAATTGAGAAACAATTTTGAAACTTTGTGTTCATATTGTAAATCAAAAATTCTTTCAATATAAGAAAATTAAATGATCTTTCAAACTTTGCATTGAAATATAATTCTAGTGTATTAGGAATGCTCTTTTGTCTTTTCCATTGCATTTTATTTTGCTTTGAGTGATTTGTGGTGCAAAATTTCTATAAAATGAAAGGTGCCAGGAAATTGATTTTGGATTCTTTGAGCTACTTTTTAGTTACTGGGTTTATGTTCACATTGAAAGTGAAATACTGAGGAGACTTTAAGCTAGCAGTTAAACTTATTTGATAATTTTAATCTTTGTTGGAAATAAGGTGAATAATTTGGGCTGTACTTTATTTTATCTTTTAAGTTTACTTTGTTGGTTATATTCTTGTTAATATTCTAGCTAACAAATCTGAATATCGGTTATATTTGGTTCATCAAGTAATCTTAAATTTTCAAAGTATATCACAAAGAATGAAAAGAAGTTTGTGATTGAACATAAATTCTATAAAAAGAGAATTTGATGATATGAGAACACCCATTATGATAAAATTATTGTAAATAAGTGTAAATAATTAAATGTTGTGTTAATTAACAATAAAAGGGAGCCTCCCCTTGTCTTGAGGAGAGATTTTATCTCCTCAAACTGTGGCTGAAATAATAATTTTGCTACCATTTTTTCAATAAAAATTATTCACCCAATATTTTTTAGTGACTTCATTAGGGATACGAACAAGCAACCAAGCTCTACACTCATTCAATTGACATAAGACCATCACCTTATTGTTTGCTATTTTTTTTTGTACGTCATCTTTTATCTTTCTGAGTATTTTCATGATATGATGGAACAAAACTACACTCATGGTCGAAGGGTAGTGGGACACATTAATCAAACATTTGTTGTTGCAATAACACAACTTTGATATTTTATTGGCATGTTTAAGGTCACCTCTTTAGTGTACAAGAAGTTCTCCACCTACCAATACATGATCTCCTATTCCAGGAGAAGCTTCCAACATTCATAAAGTTTTGCCTATTTTACCTTTGCAAAGATTAGTCATAACTCCATACAATCTAAAAATAATGGATGTTCAAGGTCCATGGGGGATATAGTCCATTTAACTTGACTCCTCCATCTCATGAACTTCCTTGTGGTTCACAAAAAAATTTCCCAAAGTTCTATGGTGATGGCAAGCAATATATAGATGAACATATTTCCTTACTCTACATTGCATGTGGAGTTCTTGGAGTGGAACATGAATATCTCTATGTAATATTGTATAAACACTCCAAGGCATTGCTAATGATTGGTTTTATCATCTTGCAACTGGAACTATCACTAATTAGACAATGCTTAAGGCTAAGTTTGAGGCAAGGTTCAAGCCTATAGAAGATGATCATGCATTGTTGGATCAACTTACACACATGAAGAAAGAATCACATGAAATCATGTGTGAGTTCATGGAAAAGTTTAACAAGTTGAGTAATAGGATTTTAATAGTTTCCCAACCTACACCTGAGAATCAAAAGTGTTTCTTCATCAATTCTCAACTGTCAAAAGTGAGTTTTATTTTGTGAAGAGCAGCCCCAACTAATCTCAATGATTCTCAAGGTTTGGCCATTAAAGTAGAATATGATTTTATTCTAGTAGGGAAGGTGATAAATAATTCTATTAATCCTAGAGGGTAGCCTTCAACAACTTCATCTCTTATTATCACTATGGATCCTATGGTTCAAAAGCTAGAAAATGAATTGTTATCACTCAAGAAGCAAATGTCTCAAGGTATGTCATTTTATCCATACAAGGATGTTCTAAGGAGGACATACCCAATTGCTTATAATTATTCCAATAATGTTGCAAAAAATCAAAATCAAAATAAGCTTCCTCCACCACAAGTAAGGCTTACATTGGAGGCACCTCTAGATAATGCAATAATCAATTAGTTAGAACCTGAAATTGATGATGTTCCAAAATTGTAATATGTTTTAGAAGAAGATGAAACTCCTTTCACTAGAGATGAAGGAGATGATGGTAACTTTGATATCAAGTTTCTAAACTTTGAAGAAGAAGACATTGAACAAGAGGGAGACACACATGGTGAATCTTATGCCATCTTCACCCATTCTCAACGTCAACCAGATCAACAAAAAAAGGTTGATAAAATAAAATCCAAGGATGAATCATGAAATGAGGTTAAAATTTTCAAAAGAGGAACTCCATTTCTAGTTTAACCAAAGGATACCATGGTAGACAAATAAGTAAGTACTCATAATTCTACCTCTTCTCCTTCAAATTCTAGACCTAGTGCCCAAAACCTAAAACCAATAAATGAAAATTTATTATCTTCCTTAGATACCCCATATCCAAATTTTGATATCATTGATCATGCTATGAAGATTAAAATCTGAATATCAAAGGTTGAGTACCTCCAAACAAATCTTGATCAATTTGAAAGATTGGCAAAATTTGTAAAAAGCAAATGGATCAATTCTAATCAAACTTTAGATAAGAGTGTACCGATTGACCCTAAGCTAAGACCAAAGAAAATAACTTGGTTTTAAATCTTGAATCTAACTCTATAAAAATAGAACCTTTCTATATTTCCCTATTTGTCAATGGTTATAATCTTATTAATTATGTTATTGATTTAGGTGCTTCTAATAATGTGATGCTTGCCAAGGTGGCTACTACCTTGGGGTTAACCTTGACAAAGACTTTTAGCCATTGCTTCTCAATAGAAACCAAAAAAGTACCTCTCATAGGCCAAATCAAGGATGCACAATTTGAATTTGCTACTTTTCTAGAGAAAAATATTAAGATGACAATTCTAGTGGCTGATGTTCTAGCCTCATATGGAGTTCTATTAGGATGTAATTTTTGTAAAGATGTCAGTGGTGAGATTAACATGGATTGGTCTAAGGCTAGGATAATTGTTAAGGGTGTTATGCAAAAAATTCATCTAGATAAATAAGAAAAGTATATTGTGACAAAGATCAAGGATCCAAAATCCCAGATCCTTTTTGAAAATTCTAGAATGGGTACATATTTCTTGACAACGGATGAAGATTCAATATATTGAATGACATTTAAAAAAAATATTAGGATATTGATGAACCATCCACTTTAGATGAATAAGTTTTATATTTTAAAACTATCAGAATTGAAAGTTTAAATGATGTTTGGACTTTGGAATTTGATGATAGTTATTCTTCAATTGGATCTAGTGCTGAGATAGTTCTCACACCCCCAAAAGGAAAAATCTTCCCTTTCTCTTTAAATTTATAGTTTGATAACACTAAAATACTTTTGAGTATGAAGCTTTTTTGTTATGAATGGAGGTTTCAAAAAATAAAGGAATTAAAAGCTTTCATGCTCAGGATAATGCTGAGCTAGTCATTTGTCAAGTCAAGAATTTTTATCAAACAAAGAATGAAAGACTAAGGAATTACCGTAACATGTTTGGGATTGTATGGAAAGTTTTGACACTTTCAATAGATTAGAATTTATAAGAGAATATAATGATAAAGATAATTCATTAGCTATTTCAACCACTCTCTTAATTCCTCACAAAGATTTCCCAATGAGGAAACTGGTGAGGAAATCTTGCAACTAAAAGGGAATAAGATTCCCAAAAGGTTGGTATCTTTGGAGAGACTTTTTTTATGAACATGATAAATTCATTAAACATCAATAATCAAAATTATATTCATCTATAAAAATTGAGTAAGTTAATATAGGAATAAAGGGTGACTCCAAGATGATAAATATTGGGAAATGTTGCTCGTTGGAAGAAAAAGAGAAGTTAGTAAGATTTTTATGCCAATACATTGATGTATTAACATATTCATATTTTTATCTTAAATATTTCCAATCAAAGGAGGTGCAACATTATATTCCTCTCAAACCTAGGTCTCAGCCTCATAAGTAGAAACAATGACAATATAATCCTAAAATCTTATGTACTATCCTTGCTGAAATCCAAAAGATGCTAAATGTTAGAATTATCTTTCCTGTAGATTACTCCATATGGATAGAACATATTGTTCTTATGATAAAAAATAATGGAGAGATATGCATTTGTATTGACTTCTAGAATTTAAATCAATCATCACTTCAAGATAATTACCCATTGCCATTAATGGATCAAGTATTATAAATAGTAACTAGTTCAGAGATGTTATCTATGCTAGATGGATTCTCAAGATACAATCATGTGGAGGTCCGTGATGAAGATTAACATAAGATAACCTTGAATACTCCATGGGGCACTTTATCCTATTGAAAAATTCCTTTTGGATTGATCAATGTTGGTGCTGCCTTTTAGAGGGATATGGACTTGGATTTTTGAGATATAAACAGTAAGTTTATTTTAGTCTATCTAGATGATCTAATCATTTTGTCAAAAAATTTCCAAGATCATTGTGATCATTTGTATCAAGTGCTTGAAAGATTCTATGAATGTGGAGATATCCCTTAATCCTAAGAAATCCATTTTTGGGGTTACAAAAGGTAAGCTCCTTGCACATATTGTATCTAGGGAAGGAATCAAAATTGATCATAAACAAGTCAAGTCAATTCAAAATCTTACTCTACCATCAAGTAAGAAAGGAGTGCATTCCTTCTTCAAGAAGGTTAATTTATTGTAAATATTTGTTCTTGATTTACTAAGAAGAATTTCCACATTGTTTATATGATGAAAGGAAAATCAACTTCTCATTAAAACATAGATAAAAGAACTAGTTTTCATGAAATTAAAGAAGCAATTACACTTGCTCTAGTTTTAGTCTACCCTAACTATATGAAGAACTTTATTAAGTATAGTTTACTTTCGATCATACCTTATACACAATATTGGTAAAAAAAAATGAAGAGGGGATTGAATCTCCTATAACATTCATGAGCTCTCCCCTAAATGGTCATGAAATCAAGTACTCATCCATGAAAAAACATGCATATGCTATGCTGAAATTAGTTAAGCATTTCAGATATTACATCCTCAATTCTCACACCATTGCACTAGTACCAGATTCTATTGTTAAGTCTATTTTGACTCAACAAGAGTTTAGAGGCAAAAGAGGTAATTAGATCACTAAAATCCAAAAATATGATATTTAGATCAAGCCTAAAAAACTTGTGCATGGAATAGGTTTGGGTCAACTCATGGCAGAGACCAATTCAGAAGAAGCCCCCAACAATGAAGAAGACATAGAGGAAGATCTTCCCATAGTCTTGCTCATAAGCACAATGAATGAATGGTATTTAGACATTGATCATTTCCTCACATATGAAGAATGTTTAGATTATTTTTCTTGAAAAGAGAAAAGGACAATCAAGCTTAAGGCTAATAATTTCATCCTTTGGGATAATGGTTTATATAAGCAGAACATTGATGGAATTTTTCTAAGATGTGTATATAAGGCACAATAAGGTAAGTTTTTTGGAATATTTTCATGATTTGGCTCATAGAGGACATTTTTTAGCCCCTGTCATGGCTCATAAGATTTTGTAGGCTAGATATTATTGGCCAATAGTTTTTTAGGATGCATATGCTTGGGTACGTAAATGTGAGAAGTGCCAATAGTTTGTGGGAAAACCTAAGTTAGCATCTTTGCCTCTCAATTTGATAATCACTAAAAAACTTCTTTAGTAGTGGGGTATTGATTTCATTGGTGCAGTGAACCCATTTTCAAGTGCAGGTCATGGTTATGTTCTCACGGCCATAGATTACTTAACCAAGTGGGTGGAGGCAATTCAAATGAAACATGAAACTTCAATGATTGTTTACAATTTATTTAAAGAGAATATCATTACAAGGTTTGGTGTGCCAAATAAATTTGTAACTAATTATTCTTCCTATTTCACATCTTAGGAGATGACTCAGTTTTGTTTTGAATATGGGATCATTTTGTCTCATACTTCATACTACTCCCCTCAAGGAAATGGTCAAGTAAAAAGAATTTGGTAACTATCATTAGGAAGTTGGTAGAAGATAATTAGAGGATGTGGCATAAAACATTGTATGATGCATTATGGGCTGATTGTATTACTCCTAAGCAAGTGATTGGTATGTCACCTTTTCAAATTTTGTATGGATTGAATGTAGAAATACCCATGACATTAGAGTTGCCCGCTCTTATATTGGCTAGGGTAATTTAAGATGAAACTTTTGAAATCTCTTTAGACAATGTATTATGTACATTTATGAGATAGAAGAACAACATACAAAGGTAGTAGACCATATTGCTAAACATCAGAGTCATATCAAGGAAATTTTTGACAAGAAAGCTAAATCATGAGAATTTTGAGTGGGGGATATTTTCCTCTTGTGGAACAAAAGAAAACTGATAAAATGAATGCATTGAAAATTTTATTCTCTATGGATGGGTCTTTTTCTCATTCATCAACTCAGTGGAGAACACAATTTCTTCTTGGCATACCTGGATGGAACACCATTACTGCTACCCTATAGTGGGCAAGATTTGAAGCTTTTCACTCATTGAAGTTCTAAATAAGTTTGTACATTTTATATATATATATATATATATATATATATATATATATATATATATATTTTCAGTTTAATCTTTTACTTGACTTTATGGCTGAATTGAGGAAGGCACTTAGATTCCTGGGTTTCTCTTTCCTTCAAGCATTTCAAAGAATGCTTGAAATAAATTCCCTAGTCAGAGCCAACTGTTATCCTTGAATTTTATAGGCTCAATTCATGGGATAACCCTTAAAAAAAAAATCCATTTCATAGATCATTATCTCTAAGCATGCAAAATGAGGCTAATCTCTACCTCCTTGCATTTATTTTTCCTAAGAAAGTTGATCTTTTGAGGGAATTTTGTATCCTATGTAGTTTGGAGAATTTTCTCTGAACTACACTTTGTTTATTTTCATGTTGTGTCAGAGAATTCTTTTGACTTTTCATATGTTTTGTGCAAAATCAAAGATTTTTTTTTACTTTTCATATGTAATATCGAAGATTTTTTATGACTTTGCATATGTAAAATCAATATGTTTCTTCAATCTTACACATGGGACCCACCACCCATGATAATTAATGCGCATTAATTACCACACACACACACACACACACACACACACACACACATATATAATGATCATAATTTTTCATTTTTACTATTTCTTTTTAACCTCCTCACCATTTTTGAACACATTTGCACTTCTCCTCATTGTATTAAAATTGTCAAAAATCTCTTGTCAAATTTTTTACAATTGTCTTCATTTGCACAAAGTCTCCCTTGCATGAATTACATGTAGGGTTTTATTTTGTCTTATTTTTTATTCATTTGTGGTTGATTTCTTCACCTAAGGCTTTTTGTTTTTCATTTTTTCCCCTTTTCTAGTTTTATCTTTTTCACATGCAACTTGGAGAAATTTCTCTGAGATGCATCTCTACTTTTTCTACTCATGTGTTTTTCATAGAAATTTCCCCAATTAACACTTTTATTTTTTTCCTTAATGTGCATGTCAAAGAATTTTATCTGGAGTGCACATTCCTATTTGATTCACATCAAATAAAATTATCTAATGTACATCAAAATTCATCATCAAGTGCAAGTCAGAGAAAATTCTTTGACATGCATAAAATAGTCAAGTTAAATGCAAGTTAAAGAATTTTCTCTAACCTACACTTAGCAAAGTAAAAACCAAGTTATGAAAATTAGAGAAAATTCTTTGAATTGCATAAAAGATGTTTTATTTCTTAAGTTGGATGAAAGTCAAAGAATTTTCTTTGACTTACATCTCAACCCTCCAAAATCTTGTGCAGTTAGGAGAAAATTCTCCGAACCATAGAACCTTCACCATACCTCATTTAAAAGCATTGTTTTTTATCGATCCTACATTTTTTCAAAAAAGAATAAAAAATGCTAACTTTGGATAATCAAATTTTCCTACTTGCATCTATTTGATCAATGTTAGACATTTCTTCATGTAAGAAGATAATGAAGTAAAAGTATCAGGGTGTGTTCCCATTTTTTGTAGTTGATTCAAATGTGGATCAAATTGGGGATATGAGATTGGTCATGTGGACATAGATGAGTTTTTATAGAGATTGGGAAGAGAACCCATTACACCTCATATGCATCCATTACTTAATAGTGAAATTTATTTAGCTGCTGCATTTCCTGTATCAACATAGGATTCTAAATTCATCTTGACTATGGTGGGACATTTTGATAAGAAAAATAGATCGATCAAGGATTTAGAGGGTAAGGTGATCATTTACCTCGATGGGGAATATTTTGATTAAAAATTTTACATCTTCAAGATTGAAAAATATTCATATTTAACTATGGAATCAACTCAAGAATACTATGACAGAGATCTTGAGAAGTGCAAGAAACATATTAACTCTAAATGGCTCAAGACTCCTCAACCCACCATTGCTAGATGGCCCAAGTATGGCCCAAGTATTTTTATCATAGTGACTTTCTAAAGGATATAAGAGATTTTATTACTCTCCTCTATAGAGTGAAAGGGTTGTCAACTTCAAACATTTTTCAAGAATGGATGTATCAATACATTCTGGTTATCAAAAGGAACAAGCAAAGGATCTTTTGGGGTAAACAAATTAGTGATTCTATTCTTCATCATCTCTCTAAGGTGGCTTCTTCACTCAGTTTTTACATGACATCATATATTATGTATGTTGCAACTAGTATGAAGTCTTTCTTGGGTTTAAATTCTATTGGTGAAAGGAAAAATGTTCCTATATATGAGCACTATCCACATCTGACTCTATAAGAAAGCATCAAGAAATACAGGAGAGTTAATGATGATTTCTTATATAAATTCATTTTCACTTTTAAGAAATAGCTTGAAAATAAGAGAGTTTTAGATCAAGCATGGGCATAGTTCAATAATATTGGATGCATTTTCTTATAATTCCCAACTTTCACCTACATCAGGGTAGGAGAATTTGATGAACAACCTTACATGCTACCTAGATACCCAAATGATAAACTAATAATAATGGAGATGTGTAGATAAGTGATGAATGTATATTAAAAACAATTAGATGCTCACAAAAGAAGTTCCAAAATTTTAATCAGTATTAGTTAGTAAACAATTTCCACTACTCCAAAGGCTAAGACTATGGAAACTGAGTTGTAGTGGATTACACTTAAGAAATTTAAGAGTAGAGAAAACTTTGATTATATAATGATGAAGGAGAAGCTAAAACATAATATCACTCATATGCATAAATTTGAAGATATTTGGATAGATTGTAGAAATAATGAAGATATAAGGAGACTTGACTATAGTCACCTTACTGCTAATCAGATTGTCAATTTGGAATTGGAAAATATTCTTGGGGATTTGATAAATGATGGGAATATATTAGATTCTTCATATGAGTAAAATCAAGTGGATTCAACTCCTCTTCCTCCCATCCAATGGTCAGTTAAAGAATTCACTTCTATTAGACACATATTTCAACCCATTCATGAAAGAACTTATGCTTGGTTGGAATCTAAAGGAATTAAGTTGAAACATTTTAAAACTGGTTCTAAGGAAGAGTATGATGAAGAGATTGCTAAGAAGTGAGAGTAAATGATAACAAAGAACAAAGATAAACCCTCTACTTCCAAACAAAAAATTTGTATTTATCAGTAAAATTAAGAGGAAAGACAAAGAATCAAGTGTTAAGGAAAGTGCTCAAGTAGAGAAGAAAGAAATCCTAGTCACAAGTAAGGCACCACCTCAATAAAAAATGCCACAAGTGTCTTAGCCGGTGCTTCAATAGACTATACAAGTAGAGACTACTCAATCAGAGGTTTGTTTGACTGAAGCTTCTTAAGCCATGGTTTCATAGGTAACATTTTCCATAGTTCCCCTTATAAGTACCATTGTACAAGTTAATCTTATTCCTTTTCAAGTTAGTCTTTCATTCTACCTTCACCTCCTAATGCCACACTTTTTCAAGTTCCTTCACAAGGTATACTAGACCATGTTTTTGATTAATTGTCAAATCCACCCAATCCTTCAAAATAATTGGGATCCCCAACTAGTTTGTATTTCACCAAACAAGATATGGACAAATTTATGTCTATACCTTCTTCAAAGACAACTCAAGTTCTTATCACCCTAGTGTTCAAAATGTCAATATGAAGTAAAGTGACGGTTACTCCAACCCAAACCCCACCTATTATTAGTAAAATCCCATTAGTGTCAACCCCATTACCAGATACCTCTACCATCCTACCTTCCATTCCACTTAATTCAAAATTCATTGTTCCTCCCCAAGCACCCCAAGCTTTGACATCTTTACACAAGGATATCCATATCCTCTTCCTCCTTGACTGGAATCAAAAACACCTAAGAAGAAGAAGTGAGCAGTGGCACCAAAAGACATTGATTTTGGTTAGCTTATGCTGATAAATCACAAAACAACAAAGAAGGCTAAAACTATGTCAAAGGTGATATTGAAATCTAGGTAAAATTATGCTAAAGTAATAGTTAATCCTAGAGATATAAACATTGAATATATTCAAGTGTTTGAATATGAAGTAGGATGAATATGTCTTGGGAAACAAACCCATGAAAGCATGAAGGAAGATTTATAAGCAATAATAGCCTCCTTGTTTAAGAGATATGATAAGGACAATAAGATCAAGGATCAACTAAAAGTACAAGTAGAACAACTAATCTCTAATTTAATAAAAATCACCTAAAATACTTAAAAATCTATTCAACAACCAGAGAAAATTGGATCTCAGGGTCAGACGGTCAATGTCTAGATTGAGAGATTAACAACATAGGCTACTCAAAAGTTGTGTTATACAATTGGATTTTTGAAGAACCTAAGTGAATTGAAAATATAAATTTATCAAATAATTAAAACACTCACTCAAAATTTAGAATTGACTAAAAAGGATATTAATACATGGACTCAACTATGCAAATTGAAACTGGATCTTTTGGTTGAATAGAAGGTCATTACAAACAAGAAAATGTTCATTGAATATAGGCAAGCTATGATGATTAAAAGAGAAGCTCTAAAAAAAATAGTTAAATATCTAGAAGAAGCTAAAGATATGTGTGATAATAAGATGTTAGATCTTACAGAGAAAATTGGAGAGCTTCCCTACCAAGTTAAAAATGACTCTCAAGAAATTCTTCTTGTGGAGATTGTTATTCAAGAATTTACATCTTTGCTTCAAAAAAATATTTAAATAGGTACTTCCACACTAGAATCCATCGATAAATTGATTGAATTTTAGGTCATTTTGGATAAATTATAAATAATCATAGACAAAAGCAAAGATTTGCTGGTTAACTTAAAAGGTTCAATCACGAGGGTACTTGCCATCTCCAAAAGTGCATTTGGCCAGATAACAACAATGTTTAAGATATATTGAAGAGATATGAGGAATTTTTAGAGAAGAATAAAAAGGAATAAATTATTGTGTCTAAGGACACTTATTTTACTTTTATAACTTTTCATATGTAATTTTTTTTAGTGTAATTTACATGTAGGAAAAGTACACAATCCTAAGTCAAATAGGACTATGTCAATGAATAGGTCAATGTATTTATTTTTTTCCTATTTTTATTCATAGATCCTCTCTATAAATAGGATGATGATATTTGTAAAAAAGATCACCAATGGATATAGAGGGGAAATGCTACTGAATTGAGAAACAATTTTGAAACTTTATGTTCATATTGTAAATCGAAAAATCATTCAATATAAGAAAATCAAGTGATCTTTCAAAATTTACATTTAAATATACTTGTGGTGTATTGGGAATGTTTTAGATTAAGATAAAAATAGGTTTTGAAGGGACCCCGAAACCCTAAAACAAAGTGTATTGGGAATGTTATTTTGTATTTTACATTTCATTTTTTGGCTTTGAGTTAATTGTGGTGCAAAATTTCTTTAAAACGGAAGGTGCCAAGATGTTGATTTTAGAGTCTTTGAGCTACTTTTTAGTTACTAGGTTTATGTTCACATTGAAAGTTAATTATTGAGGAGACTTTGGGCTTCCAGTTATTCTTATTTGATTATTTTAATCTTCGTTGAAAATAATTTGAAGACTTTGGGCTGCACTTTATTTTATCTTATAAGTTTACTCTATTGGTATTATTCTTGCTAATCTTTTGGCTAACAAATCTGAATATCAGTTATATTTGGTTCATCAAGTGATCTCATATTTTCAAAGTATATCACAAAGAATGGAAAGAAGTTTGTGAGTGAACATAAATTGTGAAAAAAGATAATTGGATGATATGAAAACACCCACTATGATAAAATTATTATAAATAAGTGTAAACACTTAAGTGTTGTGTTAGTTAACAATAAAAGAGAGCCTTCCCTTGTCTTGAGGAGAGATTTTATCTCATCACATTGTGGCTGAAATAACTATTTTTATACCATTTTTTTGGTTAAAAAATATTCACCCAATAAAACTAAGGAAAAAAGGAGGAGGAATCAGTTGTGAAATTTGACCAAGTAGGCACACGTCACTAATTTTTGCCAAAATGGGCCTACAGGCCAAAATATGTAGGATCTAATCATAAAATTTGTTGGAGAGGCCCATTATAACATATTATACCCATTAAACACATTTTTGTTGTTTTTTCATGATATTAACTATTCACTATTTTAGTATAGTTAACCTTATGTCAAATCATAGTTAACATTAGAGCATGCCTGGGAGGAATTGGCCATTTTGGGGGATCTATAGGTTGAGTCAAAGCATGAAATATGGTGTGAATGTTATTAATGACCCAAAAAATCATCCCATACCAACCTAAATGTCTCAAAAAAAGTGAAAGTATCTGTTGATCTTACGTAGTCTATAGATAATCAAGAAGGTAGCCATTAGAAACCAAATGAAGGTTTGTCAGTTTTGGATTCTAAGATTGAGTTTAGGCCTTGGATAGGTATTAAAATGGTATAATATGATTTTTTAAACATATATTTTCATATTCAAGTGATCAAATTCAGGGGTTTCATGCAAAATTTTGAAGAAAGACAAGTTTAGGCATGGAGGAAGCATGTAGGCAACTCAAGGTAAACTGTGAAAAAGGGGTTTACAAGAAAAAATACACATTAAAAATACTTGAAACTTGGTGAAATTAGTCCTCATGATCTAATATACCTATCCATAATATTTTTATGGTCATATGGCAAGTTTATGTTCTTGTTGTTTATACAAAGTCCCCCTTGTGTCTCATAATAGTCATTATTCATACATGCATAATTTTTAGAGTTTTAAGGTGTGTTTGAAGGCTAAGATCTTACGGAAGTATTTGAAAAACATGTAAAAATGGTTTTAATCCCATTAAACACATATAAAGAGTGTTTACACTTAAAAATCCATGCAAACCCCATAGGCAGTCTCAAAGGTACAAAAGGCAAAGTTGGGTTTTGATCATTTAGAGAAGTGCTATGAGATGTTTCAAGTGTCATGAATATGTTTTTAGGAAAATAAGATCATTGGAAAGGTCAATTTGGTCCTTTGGGGGAATTTGAGTTTTTCAGACTTAACACACTTAGTTTTAACCCTTCTTTAGATGCTTGTTTATGTCATACCATGAAGAGTTGGAATAAGTGAATCTATTATGTTTTGAGTACCTATATTTAATTTAAATTAATTATGGATTAAGGTTGGTTAAACGCCTAAGTTTTATTAACAATCATTAACAGTGTAAGCATGTCCAAAATGCTTGCAAACCATGCATGCAATGGGATATGGGATATAATGAAGGGATATAAAATATCATTATATAAAATAATGAAGGGATATATAATGAAGGGATATGAAGAGATAAATGGTCTAAATCCATGGAGGATGTATAATGGGATATAAAATATCATTATATGTCACTTAGAGCTCTTCATGAAGGTTTATATTGTGCGTTACTGAGCTAAAGGGTCAAAAAACCTAGTTTTTTTACATTTTGTGCATTATTGTAGGTTTAATGGTGATTTCCACCATATTTAAATGTATTAAATGTTGTAAAAATATTCATTTTATTCCTCATACACATGCCATAGATGTTTTTAAGTATTATACATGTATATAAGTGGTCTTCAGGGTGCCAAATGGCCTTGGGAGTAGTTTTCAGGGTAGTTGGTTGAGGTTGGCTCAAGCTTGTGACCTCCATCAATGGGGTATATGAGAGTTTCAGGTATCATGGAGTTTATTTCAGGTTGGGGGAGCAAAGTAAATTTAAAAATATAAGAAGACACCAAAAATAAACTCTAAGAATCAACCTCCGTGGTTAGTTAAGCATTTTATGCTGAGTCAACTAACCTTTTCCAAGCACCTTCTAGAAGAGCAATTGGAAGGGGGGAGTATAAGTCCTAGAAGGAGAGTTTGGAGGTTGAGAAATAAAATTTGAGATTCAATTAATTTTCAAAGTCTTTGGAGACTTTTCCCTTTTAGTGGATCATGACATCATCATCCTCAGCAAGTTTCTATCTTCTAGTGTGTTTCTAAGTCAATGAGAGGGATTGAAGGCTATTTGGAGCTAATGAAGGTTATTATTTTGAGGAATTATTATTTATAATTAACCCAAATTTGGTTGATACTCCATGGAAGTAGTTGTGTCTCATTTATTATATTTTATTTGCTTGACTCTTCTCCCTCTCTTCCCCTTTTCTCCTATATCTCCCATTTCTCCCCCATTTTTGTAAGTACTTTCATTTTACAAGGAGAAACCATATAAAATTTGTATGAAAGACATTTTGAAGAAATAAATATCATTTTTCACCTATCTCTTGTCTCTAAATTATGTTTAGCAAGCTTGTGCCTGATGGCCTAGTGAAGAAATGTTCTTCCATGTCCATTGTCCTTCTTTCTTGCCTATTTTTGGGTATTTTAAAGTTAGTTTTAGGAATTAAATTCATATATTTATTCCATTAATGGATCTTGGTGTGAATTTTATAATTTCTCTTGGCTTCATGTATTGTTTGGTGAGCCTAGTTTATGAAATACTTATGTAAATTAGCTAGTTTGTGAGCTTGTATGAGAAAAAATTGTCTTATGCTGAGTTAGTATTTATTTTAAGATTATGTGAATATAAATTAAAAAAATTTATCACCCCTATAGTATTTTTAGTCATCTTATACCCTCTTTCTATCCCTTTTTGAAGTAGAAGTATTAATTTAGGTGATCTACCAAGAGGAAGTCAACCTTCTTCAGAGGTTCAACCTCACTAGAGGACACCCATAGCTTGAAGTTTCTAAAATATTTTAGTTGGGGGTGAGAGAGCATGAATAAATATCCCATAAGGGTGAAATTATATGCTAAAATAGAACCTTCAAGTTTCAGTTAGTATTGACATTCCTAACAAGCAATTTGACATATTAGACATTGAAAGAGAGTTTAGAACCCTTGGACACCTTGGAAAACCATACCACTTTCATTTATTACCAAAATATGACCCATAAGTGACATAAAATGACAAAAATTATAAATTATACTATGATCTAGATAATAACATATTAAATGACATCTAATAAACCATGACACACACTATGACATGTTAATAGACCCATGTATCAAGTTTTGGACTATAAGGGGTTGACCTATTTTGACTTGTGTTCAAAATAGAAAACATATCCCACTACAAATATTCCACAATATAGCCCAAATAACTACATGTTGGATTAATGGATCTCCTTGTGTTGGTGATGTACCTACAACTGTGGCTTTACTAACACCTACCTTCATCTAGGTCATCATGGTGGTGGTTGTAGTGGTAGATGAAAACCATGTTATGGTGAGACAATAAATAATTCTACCTTTATTTATGTTTTTATAGCGTCTCCTTGATTCCATGATCATAATAATCCACAAGGTATTGGATGACATGGTCATATCACAAGCACATCCATTGGTCATCTTACACCTCCACTACCTCAGTGGTCCCTCACATGCCATACCTAAAATATATATAATGATTCATAATTTTTCACTTTTACTATTTTTTCTTACCCTCCTTCTCACCATTTTTGAGCACTTTTTCACTTATCCTCATCATTTTCAAAATTGTCAAAAATCTCTTCTTGTTGTTTTTGCAATTGCCTTTATTTGAATGAAGTCTTCCTTACACATATTCTAGGTAGGGTTTTATTTTCTCCTTTCTTTTGTCTTATTTTTTATTTATTTGTGGTTTATTTCTTCACCTAGGGTTTTTTGTTTTTTGTTTTTTTGTTTTTCACCCTTTTCTAGTTTTATCTTTTTCACGTGCAACTCAGAAAATTTTCTTTGAGATGCACCTCTAACTTTTTGCTCATGTACTTTTCATAGAAATTTATTTTATTAGCACTTTTATTTTTTACCTTAATATGCACATTGGATAATTTTCCCTAGAGTGCACATTCCTATTTGATTCACTTTAGAGAAAATTCTCTGATGTACATCAAAATTTACCATCAGGTGCAAGTTAGAGAAAATTCTCTGACATGCACAAAATAGTCAACTTGAATGCAAGTCAGATAATTTTCTCTGACCTACACTTAAGAAAGTAAAACCCAAGTTATACAAATTGAATAAAATTCTCTGACTTGCATGAAAGATGTTTTATTTCCTGAATTGGATGCAAGTCAGAGAATTTGCTTTGACTTACGTCTCAATAATCCAAACTCTTGTGCAATTTGGATAAAATTATCTGAACCACACAACCTTCACCATACCTCATGTAAAAGTGTTATTTTTTGCCGATCCTACATTTTTTCAAAAAAGAATAAAAAATGCTAACTCTAGATAATCAAATTTTCCTACTTGCAGCTATATGATCAATGTTAGACATTTTTCAAAGAAAGAAGACAATGAAATACAAGTATCAAGGTGTGTTCCCATTATTCACAATTGATTCAAATGTGGATCAAATTAGGGATACAAATATTGATCATATGGACATGGATGAGTTTTTATAAAGATTGGGAAGAGAACCCATTGCACCTCATATGTAGCCAGTACTTAACAATGAAATCCATTTAGCTACTAAATTTCCTATATCAACACAAGATTATAAATTCATCTTGACCATGGAAACACACTTTGACAAAGAAAGTAGATCGGTCAAGGATTTAGAAGGTAAGGTGACAATTCACATCAATGAGGAATATTTTGATAAAAAAATTCACCATTATGAGATTTAAGAATATTCAAATTTAACTATGGAATCAACTCAAGAATACTAAGATAGAGATCTTGAGAAGTGAAAGAAAAATATTAAATCCAAATGGCTCAATAATCCTTGACCCACCATTGCTAAATAGCCTAAGTATTTGTATCGTAGTGACTTTCTAGAGGAGATATGAGATTTGATTACACTTTTTAGCAGAGTGAAAGGGATTTCAACTTCAAACATTTTCTAAGAATGGATGTATCAATATATTCTACTTATTAAAAGGAATAATCAAAGGATCTTTTGGGGTAAACAAATCAATGATGCTATTTGTCATCAACTCTCTGAGGTGGCTTCTTCGTTTAAGTTTTACATGACTTCATAACTTTTGTATCTTATAGCTAGTATGAAGTCTTTCTTGGATTTAAATTCTGTTGGTGAAAGGAAAAATGTTCCTATCTATGAGTACTATCCATAGCTAACTCTAAACTAAAGCATCAATCATTACAAGAGAGTTAATGATGCTTTCTTCTATAAATTCATTTGCACTTTTGAGAAAGAACATGAAAATAAGAGAGTTTTAGATCAGGCATGGGCACAAGTCAATAAGGTTGGATTATTTTATTACAATTCCCAACTTTCACCTACATCAAGGTAGGATTATTTGATGAACAACCTTACATGCTACCTAGATACCCAAATGATAAACTAATACTAATGAAGATGTGTAGACAAGTGATGAACATACATAAAAAATAATTAGATGCTCACAAAAAAGGTTTCAAAATTCCAATCATTATTGGTTGGTACACAATTTCCACTACTCCAAAGGCCAAGACTATGGAAACAGAGTTATAGTGGACTACACTTAAGAGATTCAAGAGTAGAGAAAAATTTGATTATAGAATGATGAAGGAGAAACTCAAATTTAATATCATTCATATGCATAAAATTGATGATATTTGGGTAGAATGCAGAAATGATGATGATGATATAAGGAGACTTGAATATAGTTACCTTATTATTGATCAAATTATCTATTTTGAATTGGCAAATATTCTTGGGGATTTGATAGATTATTGGAATATATTAGATTTTTAATATGAGGAAAATCAAGTGGCTTCAATTCCTCTCACTCCCATCCAATAGTTAGTTAAAGAATCCACTTCTATTAGAGATAGATTTCAACCTATTATTTTAAGAACTAATGCTCAGTTGGAATCTAAAGGAATTATGTTGAAACATTTTAAAACTAGTTATAAGGAAGAGTATAATGAAGAGACTGCTAAGAAGTGAGAGGAGCTGAGAACAAAGAACAAAGAGGAGAGCTCTACTTCCAAATAGAAGCAAAAATTTGTATTTGTTAGTAAAGGAAAGAGGAAACATAAAGAAGCAAGTGTCAAAGATAGTGCTCAAGTGGAAAATAAATAAATCCTAGTCACAAGTGAGGCACCACCTCAATAAACAATGTCACAAGTGTCTTAGCTAGTTTTTCAACAGATTGTACAAACAAAGACTACTCAATCAGAGGTTCCTTTGACTAAAGCTTCTCAAGCCATAGTTTTATAGGTAATATTTTCCAAACTTCCTCCCATAAGTACCATTATACAAGTTGATCATGTTCCTTTTCAAGTTATTCTTTCACCTCCACCTTCACCTCTTAGTGCCACACTTTTTCAAGTTCCTTCACAAGGTATACTAGACCAAGTTTTTGATTCATTGTTAAATCTACCTAATCCTTCAAAATCGTTAGAATCCCCAACTAATTTTTATTTCACCCAACAAGATATGGACAAATTTAGGTTTATACCTTCTTCAAAGAAAACAACTCAGGTTCCTATCACCCCAATGTCCAAAATGTAAATAGGAACGAAAGTGATAATTACTCCAACCCAAACCCCACCTTTTATTACTATAATCCCATTGGTGTCAACCCCATTACCAAATACCTCTACCACACTACCTTCCATTCCACTTCACAATCCATTCTTCCTCCCCAAGCATCCCAAGCTTTGACATCCTCTACATAATGAGATCCATCTCCTCTTACTCCTTGGCTAGCATCACAAACACCTAAGAAGAAGAACCAAAAAGTGGCACTAGAAGACTTTAATTTTGGTTAGCTTGTGCTGATAAAGCCCAAAACAACAAAGAAGGCCAAAACTATGTCAAGGGTGATATTTAAATCTAGGTACAAATATGCTAAAGTTATAGTTCCTCTTGAAGATAGAAACATTGAAGATATTCAAGGGTTCAAATATGTAGTAGGATGAATGGATATTAGGAAAAAAACCCATGAAAGTGTGAAGGAAGATTTGTAAGTAGCAATGGCCTCCTTGATCGAGAGATATGATAAGGACAAGAAGATCAAGGATCAACTCAAAGTACAAGTAGAACAACTGACCTCTATTTTCCTAAAAATAAACCAACCTTTTGAGTTTATTGATCCTATTGTGCATGAAAATAATAATAAAATATATTAAATAAGTAGAGAAAATTGGATCTTAGGATCAAGCGGTGAATGCTTAGATTGAAAGATTAATAACACAAGGTACTCAATAGGTGCATTCTATCATTGGATTTTTGAAGAACATGAGTGAAGTGAAAATAGTAATTCAGCAAATAATTAAATCACTCACTCAAAATTTAGAATTGACTGAAAAGGATATTCATATATGGGCTCAACTACGCAAATTCAAAATGGAGTTTTTGGTTGAGAAGAAGGTCATTCCAAATAGGAAAATGTTCATTGAATATAGGGAAGCTATGAATAATAAAAGAGAATTTCTTGAGAATCTAGTTAAAGATATCAAACAAGTTGAAGATATGTATGATAATAAGATGTTAGATCTTGTAGAGAAAATTAGATATCTTCCCTATCAAGTTAAAAATGACTCTCAAGAAATTCTTCCTGTGGAGACTATTATTCAAGAATTTACATATTTGATTCAAACAAATATTGAAACAGGTACTTTCATGCTAGAATCCATTGATAAATTGATTGAATTTCAGGTCATTTTGGATAAATTACAAGCAACCATGGACAAAAGCAAATATTTGTTGGATAACTTAGAAGATTCAATCACAAGGTTACTTGCCATCTCTAAAAGCACATCTGACCTAAATAACAATGAGGTCTAAGATATATTGAAGAGATATGAGGAATTTTAGAGAAGAATAAAAAGGAAGAAATTCTTGTGTCTAAGGACAATTATTTTACTTTTCTAACTTTTCATATGTAATTTTATTCAGTGTAATTTACAAGTAGGAAAAGTACACAGTCCTAAGTCAAATAGGACTCTGTCAATGAATAGGTCAATGTATTTATGCTTTTCCTATTTTTTTTCATAGATCCTCTCTATAAATAGGAGGATAATATTCATAAAAAGGATCACCAATGGATATAGAGTGGAAATGCTACTGAATTGAGAAACAATTTTGAAACTTTGTGTTCATATTGTAAATCAAAAATTCTTTCAATATAAGAAAATTAAATGATCTTTCAAACTTTGCATTGAAATATAATTCTAGTGTATTAGGAATGCTCTTTTGTCTTTTCCATTGCATTTTATTTTGCTTTGAGTGATTTGTGGTGCAAAATTTCTATAAAATGAAAGGTGCCAGGAAATTGATTTTGGATTCTTTGAGCTACTTTTTAGTTACTGGGTTTATGTTCACATTGAAAGTGAAATACTGAGGAGACTTTAAGCTAGCAGTTAAACTTATTTGATAATTTTAATCTTTGTTGGAAATAAGGTGAAGAATTTGGGCTGTACTTTATTTTATCTTTTAAGTTTACTTTGTTGGTTATATTCTTGTTAATATTCTAGCTAACAAATCTGAATATCGGTTATATTTGGTTCATCAAGTAATCTTAAATTTTCAAAGTATATCACAAAGAATGAAAAGAAGTTTGTGATTGAACATCAATTCTATAAAAAGAGAATTTGATGATATGAGAACACCCATTATGATAAAATTATTGTAAATAAGTGTAAATAATTAAATGTTGTGTTAATTAACAATAAAAGGGAGCCTCCCCTTGTCTTGAGGAGAGATTTTATCTCATCACACTGTGGCTGAAATAATAATTTTTCTACCATTTTTTCAATAAAAAATATTCACCCAATATTTTTTAGTGACTTCATTAGGGATACGAACAAGCAACCAAGCTATACACTCATTCAATTGACATAAGACCATCACCTTATTGTTTGCTATTTTTTTTTGTACGTCATCTTTTATCTTTCTGAGTATTTTCATGATATGATGGAACAAAACTACACTCATGGTCGAAGGGTAGTGGGACACATTAATCAAACATTTGAGTTGTTGCAATAACACAACTTTGATATTTTATTGGCATGTTTAAGGTCACCTCTTTAGTGTACAAGAAGTTCTCCACCTACCAATACATGATCTCCTATTCCAGGAGAAGCTTCCAACATTCATAAAGTTTTGCCTATTTTACCTTTGCAAAGATTAGTCATAACTCCATACAATCTAAAAATAATGGATGTTCAAGGTCCATGGGGGATATAGTCCATTGAACTTGACTCCTCTATCTCATGAACTTCCTTGTGGTTCACAAAAAAATTTCCCAATGTTCTATGGTGATGGCAAGCAATATATAGATGAACATATTTCCTTACTCTACATTGCATGTGGAGTTCTTGGAGTGGAACATGAATATCTCTATGTAATATTGTATAAACACTCCAAGGCATTGCTAATGATTGGTTTTATCATCTTGCAACTGGAACTATCACTAATTAGGCAATGTTTAAGGCTAAGTTTGAGGCAAGGTTCAAGCCTATAGAAGATGATCATGCATTGTTGGATCAACTTACACACATGAAGAAAGAATCAAATGAAATCATGTGTGAGTTCATGGAAAAGTTTAACAAGTTGAGTAATAGGATTCTAATAGTTTCCCAACCTACACCTGAGAATCAAAAGTGTTTCTTCATCAATTCTCAACTGTCAAAAGTGAGTTTTATTTTGTGAAGAGCAGCCCCAACTAATCTCAATGATTCTCAAGGTTTGGCCATTAAAGTAGAATATGATTTCATTCTAGTAGGGAAGGTCATAAATAATTCTATTAATCCTAGAGGGTAGCCTTCAACAACTTCATCTCTTATTATCACTATGGATCCTATGGTTCAAAAGCTAGAAAATGAATTGTTATCACTCAAGAAGCAAATGTCTCAAGGTATGTCATTTTCTCCATACAAGGATGTTCTAAGGAGGACATACCCAAATGCTTATAATTATTCCAATAATGTTGCAAAAAATCAAAATCAAAATAAGCTTCCTCCACCACAAGTAAGGCTTACATTGGAGGCACCTCCAGATAATGCAATAATCAATTGGTTAGAACCTGAAATTGATGATGTTCCAAAATTGTAATATGTTTTAGAAGAAGATGAAACTCCTTTCATTGGAGATGAAGGAGATGATGGTAACTCTGATATCAAGTTTCTAAACTTTGAAGAAGAAGACATTGAACAAGAGGGAGACACACATGGTGAATCTTATGCCATCTTCACCCATTCTCAACGTCACCCAGATCAACAAAAAAAGGTTGATAAAATAAAATCCAAGGATGAATCATGAAATGAGGTTAAAATTTTCAAAAGAGGAACTCCTTTTCTAGTTCAACCAAAGGATACCATGGTAGACAAATAAGTAAGTACTCATAATTCTACCTCTTCTCCTTCAAATTCTAGACCTAGTGCCCAAAACCTAAAACCAATAAATGAAAATTTATTATCTTCCTTAGATACCCCATATCCAAATTTTGATATCATTGATCATGCTATGAAGATTAAAATCTGAATATCAAAGGTTGAATACCTCCAAACAAATCCTGATCAATTTGAAAGATTGGCAAAATTTGTAAAAAGCAAATGGATCAATTCTAATCAAACTTTAGATAAGAGTGTACCAATTGACCCTAAGCTAAGACCAAAGAAAATAACTTGGTTTTAAATCTTGAATCTAACTCTATAAAAATAGAACCTTTCTATATTTCCCTATTTGTCAATGGTTATAATCTTATTAATTATGTTATTGATTTAGGTGCTTCTGAGAATGTGATGCTTGCCAAGGAGGCTACTACCTTGGGGTTAACCTTGACAAAGACTTTTAGCCATTGCTTCTCAATAGAAACCAAAAAAGTACCTCTCATAGGCCAAATCAAGGATGCACAATTTGAATTTGCTACTTTTCTAGAGAAAAATATTAAGATGACAATTCTAGTGGCTGATGTTCTAGCCTCATATGGAGTTCTATTAGGATGTAATTTTTGTAAAGATGTCAGTGGTGAGATTAACATGGATTGGTCTAAGGCTAGGATAATTGTTAAGGGTGTTATGCAAAAAATTCATCTAGATAAATAAGAAAAGTATATTGTGACAAAGATCAAGGATCCAAAATCCCAGATCCTTTTTGAAAATTCTAGATGGGTACATATTTCTTGACAACGTATGAAGATTCAATATATTGAATGACATTTAAAAAAAATATTAGGATATTGATGAACCATCCACTTTAGATGAATAAGTTTTATATTTTAAAACTATCAGAATTGAAAGTTTAAATGATGTTTGGACTTTGGAATTTGATGATAGTTATTCTTCAATTGGATCTAGTGCTGAGATAGTTCTCACACCCCCAAAAGGAAAAATCTTCCCTTTCTCTTTAAATTTATAGTTTGATAACACTAAAATACTTTTGAGTATGAAGCTTTTTTGTTATGAATGGAGGTTTCAAAAAATAAAGGAATTAAAAGCTTTCATGCTCAGGATAATGCTGAGCTAGTCATTTGTCAAGTCAAGAATTGATATCAAACAAAGAATGAAAGACTAAGGAATTACCGTAACATGTTTGGGATTGTATGGAAAGTTTTGACACTTTCAATATATTAGAATTTATAAGAGAATATAATGATAAAGATAATTCATTAGCTATTTCAACCACTCTCTTAATTCCTCACAAAGATTTCCCAATGAGGAAACTGGTGAGGAAATCTTGCAACTAAAAGGGAATAAGATTCCCAAAAGGTTGGTATCTTTGGAGAGACTTTTTTTATGAACATGATAAATTCATTAAACATCAATAATCAAAATTATATTCATCTAGAAAAATTGAGTAAGTTAATATAGGAATAAAGGGTGACTCCAAGATGATAAATATTGGGAAATGTTGCTCGTTGGAAGAAAAAGAGAAGTTAGTAAGATTTTTATGCCAATACATTGATGTATTAACATATTCATATTTTTATCTTAAATATTTCCAATCAAAGGAGGTGCAACATTATATTCCTCTCAAACCTAGGTCTCAGCCTCATAAGTAGAAACAATGACAATATAATCCTAAAATCTTATGTACTATCCTTGCTGAAATCCAAAAGATGCTAAATGTTAGAATTATCTTTCCTGTAGATTACTCCATATGGATAGAACATATTGTTCTTATGAGAAAAAATAATGGAGAGATATGCATTTGTATTGACTTCTAGAATTTAAATCAATCATAACTTCAAGATAATTACCCATTGCCATTAATGGATCAAGTATTATAAATAGTAACTAGTTCAGAGATGTTATCTATGCTAGATGGATTCTCAAGATACAATCATGTGGAGGTCGGTGATGAAGATTAACATAAGATAACCTTCAATACTCCATGGGGCACTTTTTCCTATTGAAAAATTCCTTTTGGATTGATCAATGTTGGTGCTGCCTTTTAGAGGGATATGGACTTGGATTTTTGAGATATAAACAGTAAGTTTATTTTAGTCTATCTAGATGATCTAATCATTTTGTCAAAAAAATTTCAAGATCATTGTGATCATTTGTATCAAGTGCTTGAAAGATTCTATGAATGTGGGGATATCCCTTAATCCTAAGAAATCCATTTTTGGGGTTACAAAAGGTAAGCTCCTTGCACATATTGTATCTAGGGAAGGAATCAAAATTGATCATAAACAAGTCAAGTCAATTCAAAATCTTACTCTACCATCAAGTAAGAAAGGAGTGCATTCCTTCTTCAAGAAGGTTAATTTATTGTAAATATTTGTTCTTGATTTACTAAGAAGAATTTCCACATTGTTTATATGATGAAAGGAAAATCAACTTCTCATTAAAACATAGATAAAAGAACTAGTTTTCATGAAATTAAAGAAGCAATTACACTTGCTCTAGTTTTAGTCTACCCTGACTATATGAAGAACTTTATTAAGTATAGTTTACTTTCGATCATACCTTATACACAATATTGGTACAAACAAATGAAGAGGGGATTGAATCTCCTATAACATTCATGAGCTCTCCCATAAATGGTCATGAAATCAAGTACTCATCCATGAAAAAACATGCATATGCTATGCTAAAATTAGTTAAGCATTTCAGATATTACATCCTCAATTCTCACACCATTGCACTAGTACCAGATTCTATTGTTAAGTGTATTTTGACTCAACAAGAGTTTAGAGGCAAAAGAGGTAATTAGATCACTAAAATCCAAAAATATGATATTTAGATCAAGCCTAAAAAACTTGTGCATGGAATAGGTTTGGGTCAACTCATGGCAGAGACCAATTCAGAAAAAGCCCCCAACAATGAAGAAGACATAGAGGAAGATCTTCCCATAGTCTTGCTCATAAGCACAATGAATGAATGGTATTTAGACATTGCTCATTTCCTCGCATATGAAGAATGTTTAGATTATTTTTCTTGAAAAGAGAAAAGGACAATCAAGCTTAAGGCTAATAATTTCATCCTTTGGGATAATGGTTTATATAAGCAGAACATTGATGGAATTTTTCTAAGATGTGTATATAAGGCACAATAAGGTAAGTTTTTTGGAATATTTTCATGATTTGGCTCATAGAGGACATTTTTTAGCCCCTGTCATGGCTCATAAGATTTTGTAGGCTAGATATTATTGGCCAATAGTTTTTTAGGATGCATATGCTTGGGTACGTAAATGTGAGAAGTGCCAATAGTTTGTGGGAAAACCTAAGTTAGCATCTTTGCCTCTCAATTTGATAATCACTAAAAAACTTCTTTAGTAGTGGGGTATTGATTTCATTGGTGCAGTGAACCCATTTTCAAGTGCAGGTCATGGTTATGTTCTCACGGCCATAGATTACTTAACCAAGTGGGTGGAGGCAATTCAAATGAAACATGAAACTTCAATGATTGTTTACAATTTATTTAAAGAGAATATCATTACAAGGTTTGGTGTGCCAAATAAATTTGTAACTAATTATTCTTCCTATTTCACATCTTAGGAGATGACTCAGTTTTGTTTTGAATATGGGATCATTTTGTCTCATACTTCATACTACTCCCCTCAAGGAAATGGTCAAGTAAAAAGAATTTGGTAACTATCATTAGGAAGTTGGTAGAAGATAATTAGAGGATGTGGCATAAAACATTGTATGATGCATTATGGGCTGATTGTATTACTCCTAAGCAAGTGATTGGTATGTCACCTTTTCAAATTTTGTATGGATTGAATGTAGAAATACCCATGACATTAGAGTTGCCCGCTCTTATATTGGCTAGGGTAATTTAAGATGAAACTTTTGAAATCTCTTTAGACAATGTATTATGTACATTTATGAGATAGAAGAACAACATACAAAGGTAGTAGACCATATTGCTAAACATCAGAGTCATATCAAGGAAATTTTTGACAAGAAAGCTAAATCATGAGAATTTTGAGTGGGGGATATTTTCCTCTTGTGGAACAAAAGAAAACTGATAAAATGAATGCATGGAAAATTTTATTCTCTATGGATGGGTCTTTTTCTCATTCATCAACTCAGTGGAGAACACAATTTCTTCTTGGCATACCTGGATGGAACACCATTACTGCTACCCTATAGTGGGCAAGATTTGAAGCTTTTCACTCATTGAAGTTCTAAATAAGTTTGTACATTTTATATATATATATATATATATATATATATATATATATATATATATATATATATATATATATATATATATTTCAGTTTAATCTTTTACTTGACTTTATGGCTGAATTGAGGAAGGCACTTAGATTCCTGGGTTTCTCTTTCCTTCAAGCATTTCAAAGAATGCTTGAAATAAATTCCCTAGTCAGAGCCAACTGTTATCCTTGAATTTTATAGGCTCAATTCATGGGATAACCCTTAAAAAAAAAATCCATTTCATAGATCATTATCTCTAAGCATGCAAAATGAGGCTAATCTCTACCTCCTTGCATTTATTTTTCCTAAGAAAGTTGATCTTTTGAGGGAATTTTGTATCCTATGTAGTTTGGAGAATTTTCTCTGAACTACACTTTGTTTATTTTCATGTTGTGTCAGAGAATTCTTTTGACTTTTCATATGTTTTGTGCAAAATCAAAGATTTTTTTTTACTTTTCATATGTAATATCGAAGATTTTTTATGACTTTGCATATGTAAAATCAATATGTTTCTTCAATCTTACACATGGGACCCACCACCCATGATAATTAATGCGCATTAATTACCACACACACACACACACACACACACATATATAATGATCATAATTTTTCATTTTTACTATTTCTTTTTAACCTCCTCACCATTTTTGAACACATTTGCACTTCTCCTCATTGTATTAAAATTGTCAAAAATCTCTTGTCAAATTTTTTACAATTGTCTTCATTTGCACAAAGTCTCCCTTGCATGAATTACATGTAGGGTTTTATTTTGTCTTATTTTTTATTCATTTGTGGTTGATTTCTTCACCTAAGGCTTTTTGTTTTTCATTTTTTCCCCTTTTCTAGTTTTATCTTTTTCACATGCAACTTGGAGAAATTTCTCTGAGATGCATCTCTACTTTTTCTACTCATGTGTTTTTCATAGAAATTTCCCCAATTAACACTTTTATTTTTTTCCTTAATGTGCATGTCAAAGAATTTTATCTGGAGTGCACATTCCTATTTGATTCACATCAAATAAAATTATCTAATGTACATCAAAATTCATCATCAAGTGCAAGTCAGAGAAAATTCTTTGACATGCATAAAATAGTCAAGTTAAATGCAAGTTAAAGAATTTTCTCTAACCTACACTTAGCAAAGTAAAAACCAAGTTATGAAAATTAGAGAAAATTCTTTGAATTGCATAAAAGATGTTTTATTTCTTAAGTTGGATGAAAGTCAAAGAATTTTCTTTGACTTACATCTCAACCCTCCAAAATCTTGTGCAGTTAGGAGAAAATTCTCCGAACCATAGAACCTTCACCATACCTCATTTAAAAGCATTGTTTTTTATCGATCCTACATTTTTTCAAAAAAGAATAAAAAATGCTAACTTTGGATAATCAAATTTTCCTACTTGCATCTATTTGATCAATGTTAGACATTTCTTCATGTAAGAAGATAATGAAGTAAAAGTATCAGGGTGTGTTCCCATTTTTTGTAGTTGATTCAAATGTGGATCAAATTGGGGATATGAGATTGGTCATGTGGACATAGATGAGTTTTTATAGAGATTGGGAAGAGAACCCATTACACCTCATATGCATCCATTACTTAATAGTGAAATTTATTTAGCTGCTGCATTTCCTGTATCAACATAGGATTCTAAATTCATCTTGACTATGGTGGGACATTTTGATAAGAAAAATAGATCGATCAAGGATTTAGAGGGTAAGGTGATCATTTACCTCGATGGGGAATATTTTGATTAAAAATTTTACATCTTCAAGATTGAAAAATATTCATATTTAACTATGGAATCAACTCAAGAATACTATGACAGAGATCTTGAGAAGTGCAAGAAACATATTAACTCTAAATGGCTCAAGACTCCTCAACCCACCATTGCTAGATGGCCCAAGTATGGCCCAAGTATTTTTATCATAGTGACTTTCTAAAGGATATAAGAGATTTTATTACTCTCCTCTATAGAGTGAAAGGGTTGTCAACTTCAAACATTTTTCAAGAATGGATGTATCAATACATTCTGGTTATCAAAAGGAACAAGCAAAGGATCTTTTGGGGTAAACAAATTAGTGATTCTATTCTTCATCATCTCTCTAAGGTGGCTTCTTCACTCAGTTTTTACATGACATCATATATTATGTATGTTGCAACTAGTATGAAGTCTTTCTTGGGTTTAAATTCTATTGGTGAAAGGAAAAATGTTCCTATATATGAGCACTATCCACATCTGACTCTATAAGAAAGCATCAAGAAATACAGGAGAGTTAATGATGATTTCTTATATAAATTCATTTTCACTTTTAAGAAATAGCTTGAAAATAAGAGAGTTTTAGATCAAGCATGGGCATAGTTCAATAATATTGGATGCATTTTCTTATAATTCCCAACTTTCACCTACATCAGGGTAGGAGAATTTGATGAACAACCTTACATGCTACCTAGATACCCAAATGATAAACTAATAATAATGGAGATGTGTAGATAAGTGATGAATGTATATTAAAAACAATTAGATGCTCACAAAAGAAGTTCCAAAATTTTAATCAGTATTAGTTAGTAAACAATTTCCACTACTCCAAAGGCTAAGACTATGGAAACTGAGTTGTAGTGGATTACACTTAAGAAATTTAAGAGTAGAGAAAACTTTGATTATATAATGATGAAGGAGAAGCTAAAACATAATATCACTCATATGCATAAATTTGAAGATATTTGGATAGATTGTAGAAATAATGAAGATATAAGGAGACTTGACTATAGTCACCTTACTGCTAATCAGATTGTCAATTTGGAATTGGAAAATATTCTTGGGGATTTGATAAATGATGGGAATATATTAGATTCTTCATATGAGTAAAATCAAGTGGATTCAACTCCTCTTCCTCCCATCCAATGGTCAGTTAAAGAATTCACTTCTATTAGACACATATTTCAACCCATTCATGAAAGAACTTATGCTTGGTTGGAATCTAAAGGAATTAAGTTGAAACATTTTAAAACTGGTTCTAAGGAAGAGTATGATGAAGAGATTGCTAAGAAGTGAGAGTAAATGATAACAAAGAACAAAGATAAACCCTCTACTTCCAAACAAAAAATTTGTATTTATCAGTAAAATTAAGAGGAAAGACAAAGAATCAAGTGTTAAGGAAAGTGCTCAAGTAGAGAAGAAAGAAATCCTAGTCACAAGTAAGGCACCACCTCAATAAAAAATGCCACAAGTGTCTTAGCCGGTGCTTCAATAGACTATACAAGTAGAGACTACTCAATCAGAGGTTTGTTTGACTGAAGCTTCTTAAGCCATGGTTTCATAGGTAACATTTTCCATAGTTCCCCTTATAAGTACCATTGTACAAGTTAATCTTATTCCTTTTCAAGTTAGTCTTTCATTCTACCTTCACCTCCTAATGCCACACTTTTTCAAGTTCCTTCACAAGGTATACTAGACCATGTTTTTGATTAATTGTCAAATCCACCCAATCCTTCAAAATAATTGGGATCCCCAACTAGTTTGTATTTCACCAAACAAGATATGGACAAATTTATGTCTATACCTTCTTCAAAGACAACTCAAGTTCTTATCACCCTAGTGTTCAAAATGTCAATATGAAGTAAAGTGACGGTTACTCCAACCCAAACCCCACCTATTATTAGTAAAATCCCATTAGTGTCAACCCCATTACCAGATACCTCTACCATCCTACCTTCCATTCCACTTAATTCAAAATTCATTGTTCCTCCCCAAGCACCCCAAGCTTTGACATCTTTACACAAGGATATCCATATCCTCTTCCTCCTTGACTGGAATCAAAAACACCTAAGAAGAAGAAGTGAGCAGTGGCACCAAAAGACATTGATTTTGGTTAGCTTATGCTGATAAATCACAAAACAACAAAGAAGGCTAAAACTATGTCAAAGGTGATATTGAAATCTAGGTAAAATTATGCTAAAGTAATAGTTAATCCTAGAGATATAAACATTGAATATATTCAAGTGTTTGAATATGAAGTAGGATGAATATGTCTTGGGAAACAAACCCATGAAAGCATGAAGGAAGATTTATAAGCAATAATAGCCTCCTTGTTTAAGAGATATGATAAGGACAATAAGATCAAGGATCAACTAAAAGTACAAGTAGAACAACTAATCTCTAATTTAATAAAAATCACCTAAAATACTTAAAAATCTATTCAACAACCAGAGAAAATTGGATCTCAGGGTCAGACGGTCAATGTCTAGATTGAGAGATTAACAACATAGGCTACTCAAAAGTTGTGTTATACAATTGGATTTTTGAAGAACCTAAGTGAATTGAAAATATAAATTTATCAAATAATTAAAACACTCACTCAAAATTTAGAATTGACTAAAAAGGATATTAATACATGGACTCAACTATGCAAATTGAAACTGGATCTTTTGGTTGAATAGAAGGTCATTACAAACAAGAAAATGTTCATTGAATATAGGCAAGCTATGATGATTAAAAGAGAAGCTCTAAAAAAAATAGTTAAATATCTAGAAGAAGCTAAAGATATGTGTGATAATAAGATGTTAGATCTTACAGAGAAAATTGGAGAGCTTCCCTACCAAGTTAAAAATGACTCTCAAGAAATTCTTCTTGTGGAGATTGTTATTCAAGAATTTACATCTTTGCTTCAAAAAAATATTTAAATAGGTACTTCCACACTAGAATCCATCGATAAATTGATTGAATTTTAGGTCATTTTGGATAAATTATAAATAATCATAGACAAAAGCAAAGATTTGCTGGTTAACTTAAAAGGTTCAATCACGAGGGTACTTGCCATCTCCAAAAGTGCATTTGGCCAGATAACAACAATGTTTAAGATATATTGAAGAGATATGAGGAATTTTTAGAGAAGAATAAAAAGGAATAAATTATTGTGTCTAAGGACACTTATTTTACTTTTATAACTTTTCATATGTAATTTTTTTTAGTGTAATTTACATGTAGGAAAAGTACACAATCCTAAGTCAAATAGGACTATGTCAATGAATAGGTCAATGTATTTATTTTTTTCCTATTTTTATTCATAGATCCTCTCTATAAATAGGATGATGATATTTGTAAAAAAGATCACCAATGGATATAGAGGGGAAATGCTACTGAATTGAGAAACAATTTTGAAACTTTATGTTCATATTGTAAATCGAAAAATCATTCAATATAAGAAAATCAAGTGATCTTTCAAAATTTACATTTAAATATACTTGTGGTGTATTGGGAATGTTTTAGATTAAGATAAAAATAGGTTTTGAAGGGACCCCGAAACCCTAAAACAAAGTGTATTGGGAATGTTATTTTGTATTTTACATTTCATTTTTTGGCTTTGAGTTAATTGTGGTGCAAAATTTCTTTAAAACGGAAGGTGCCAAGATGTTGATTTTAGAGTCTTTGAGCTACTTTTTAGTTACTAGGTTTATGTTCACATTGAAAGTTAATTATTGAGGAGACTTTGGGCTTCCAGTTATTCTTATTTGATTATTTTAATCTTCGTTGAAAATAATTTGAAGACTTTGGGCTGCACTTTATTTTATCTTATAAGTTTACTCTATTGGTATTATTCTTGCTAATCTTTTGGCTAACAAATCTGAATATCAGTTATATTTGGTTCATCAAGTGATCTCATATTTTCAAAGTATATCACAAAGAATGGAAAGAAGTTTGTGAGTGAACATAAATTGTGAAAAAAGATAATTGGATGATATGAAAACACCCACTATGATAAAATTATTATAAATAAGTGTAAACACTTAAGTGTTGTGTTAGTTAACAATAAAAGAGAGCCTTCCCTTGTCTTGAGGAGAGATTTTATCTCATCACATTGTGGCTGAAATAACTATTTTTATACCATTTTTTTGGTTAAAAAATATTCACCCAATAAAACTAAGGAAAAAAGGAGGAGGAATCAGTTGTGAAATTTGACCAAGTAGGCACACGTCACTAATTTTTGCCAAAATGGGCCTACAGGCCAAAATATGTAGGATCTAATCATAAAATTTGTTGGAGAGGCCCATTATAACATATTATACCCATTAAACACATTTTTGTTGTTTTTTCATGATATTAACTATTCACTATTTTAGTATAGTTAACCTTATGTCAAATCATAGTTAACATTAGAGCATGCCTGGGAGGAATTGGCCATTTTGGGGGATCTATAGGTTGAGTCAAAGCATGAAATATGGTGTGAATGTTATTAATGACCCAAAAAATCATCCCATACCAACCTAAATGTCTCAAAAAAAGTGAAAGTATCTGTTGATCTTACGTAGTCTATAGATAATCAAGAAGGTAGCCATTAGAAACCAAATGAAGGTTTGTCAGTTTTGGATTCTAAGATTGAGTTTAGGCCTTGGATAGGTATTAAAATGGTATAATATGATTTTTTAAACATATATTTTCATATTCAAGTGATCAAATTCAGGGGTTTCATGCAAAATTTTGAAGAAAGACAAGTTTAGGCATGGAGGAAGCATGTAGGCAACTCAAGGTAAACTGTGAAAAAGGGGTTTACAAGAAAAAATACACATTAAAAATACTTGAAACTTGGTGAAATTAGTCCTCATGATCTAATATACCTATCCATAATATTTTTATGGTCATATGGCAAGTTTATGTTCTTGTTGTTTATACAAAGTCCCCCTTGTGTCTCATAATAGTCATTATTCATACATGCATAATTTTTAGAGTTTTAAGGTGTGTTTGAAGGCTAAGATCTTACGGAAGTATTTGAAAAACATGTAAAAATGGTTTTAATCCCATTAAACACATATAAAGAGTGTTTACACTTAAAAATCCATGCAAACCCCATAGGCAGTCTCAAAGGTACAAAAGGCAAAGTTGGGTTTTGATCATTTAGAGAAGTGCTATGAGATGTTTCAAGTGTCATGAATATGTTTTTAGGAAAATAAGATCATTGGAAAGGTCAATTTGGTCCTTTGGGGGAATTTGAGTTTTTCAGACTTAACACACTTAGTTTTAACCCTTCTTTAGATGCTTGTTTATGTCATACCATGAAGAGTTGGAATAAGTGAATCTATTATGTTTTGAGTACCTATATTTAATTTAAATTAATTATGGATTAAGGTTGGTTAAACGCCTAAGTTTTATTAACAATCATTAACAGTGTAAGCATGTCCAAAATGCTTGCAAACCATGCATGCAATGGGATATGGGATATAATGAAGGGATATAAAATATCATTATATAAAATAATGAAGGGATATATAATGAAGGGATATGAAGAGATAAATGGTCTAAATCCATGGAGGATGTATAATGGGATATAAAATATCATTATATGTCACTTAGAGCTCTTCATGAAGGTTTATATTGTGCGTTACTGAGCTAAAGGGTCAAAAAACCTAGTTTTTTTACATTTTGTGCATTATTGTAGGTTTAATGGTGATTTCCACCATATTTAAATGTATTAAATGTTGTAAAAATATTCATTTTATTCCTCATACACATGCCATAGATGTTTTTAAGTATTATACATGTATATAAGTGGTCTTCAGGGTGCCAAATGGCCTTGGGAGTAGTTTTCAGGGTAGTTGGTTGAGGTTGGCTCAAGCTTGTGACCTCCATCAATGGGGTATATGAGAGTTTCAGGTATCATGGAGTTTATTTCAGGTTGGGGGAGCAAAGTAAATTTAAAAATATAAGAAGACACCAAAAATAAACTCTAAGAATCAACCTCCGTGGTTAGTTAAGCATTTTATGCTGAGTCAACTAACCTTTTCCAAGCACCTTCTAGAAGAGCAATTGGAAGGGGGGAGTATAAGTCCTAGAAGGAGAGTTTGGAGGTTGAGAAATAAAATTTGAGATTCAATTAATTTTCAAAGTCTTTGGAGACTTTTCCCTTTTAGTGGATCATGACATCATCATCCTCAGCAAGTTTCTATCTTCTAGTGTGTTTCTAAGTCAATGAGAGGGATTGAAGGCTATTTGGAGCTAATGAAGGTTATTATTTTGAGGAATTATTATTTATAATTAACCCAAATTTGGTTGATACTCCATGGAAGTAGTTGTGTCTCATTTATTATATTTTATTTGCTTGACTCTTCTCCCTCTCTTCCCCTTTTCTCCTATATCTCCCATTTCTCCCCCATTTTTGTAAGTACTTTCATTTTACAAGGAGAAACCATATAAAATTTGTATGAAAGACATTTTGAAGAAATAAATATCATTTTTCACCTATCTCTTGTCTCTAAATTATGTTTAGCAAGCTTGTGCCTGATGGCCTAGTGAAGAAATGTTCTTCCATGTCCATTGTCCTTCTTTCTTGCCTATTTTTGGGTATTTTAAAGTTAGTTTTAGGAATTAAATTCATATATTTATTCCATTAATGGATCTTGGTGTGAATTTTATAATTTCTCTTGGCTTCATGTATTGTTTGGTGAGCCTAGTTTATGAAATACTTATGTAAATTAGCTAGTTTGTGAGCTTGTATGAGAAAAAATTGTCTTATGCTGAGTTAGTATTTATTTTAAGATTATGTGAATATAAATTAAAAAAATTTATCACCCCTATAGTATTTTTAGTCATCTTATACCCTCTTTCTATCCCTTTTTGAAGTAGAAGTATTAATTTAGGTGATCTACCAAGAGGAAGTCAACCTTCTTCAGAGGTTCAACCTCACTAGAGGACACCCATAGCTTGAAGTTTCTAAAATATTTTAGTTGGGGGTGAGAGAGCATGAATAAATATCCCATAAGGGTGAAATTATATGCTAAAATAGAACCTTCAAGTTTCAGTTAGTATTGACATTCCTAACAAGCAATTTGACATATTAGACATTGAAAGAGAGTTTAGAACCCTTGGACACCTTGGAAAACCATACCACTTTCATTTATTACCAAAATATGACCCATAAGTGACATAAAATGACAAAAATTATAAATTATACTATGATCTAGATAATAACATATTAAATGACATCTAATAAACCATGACACACACTATGACATGTTAATAGACCCATGTATCAAGTTTTGGACTATAAGGGGTTGACCTATTTTGACTTGTGTTCAAAATAGAAAACATATCCCACTACAAATATTCCACAATATAGCCCAAATAACTACATGTTGGATTAATGGATCTCCTTGTGTTGGTGATGTACCTACAACTGTGGCTTTACTAACACCTACCTTCATCTAGGTCATCATGGTGGTGGTTGTAGTGGTAGATGAAAACCATGTTATGGTGAGACAATAAATAATTCTACCTTTATTTATGTTTTTATAGCGTCTCCTTGATTCCATGATCATAATAATCCACAAGGTATTGGATGACATGGTCATATCACAAGCACATCCATTGGTCATCTTACACCTCCACTACCTCAGTGGTCCCTCACATGCCATACCTAAAATATATATAATGATTCATAATTTTTCACTTTTACTATTTTTTCTTACCCTCCTTCTCACCATTTTTGAGCACTTTTTCACTTATCCTCATCATTTTCAAAATTGTCAAAAATCTCTTCTTGTTGTTTTTGCAATTGCCTTTATTTGAATGAAGTCTTCCTTACACATATTCTAGGTAGGGTTTTATTTTCTCCTTTCTTTTGTCTTATTTTTTATTTATTTGTGGTTTATTTCTTCACCTAGGGTTTTTTGTTTTTTGTTTTTTTGTTTTTCACCCTTTTCTAGTTTTATCTTTTTCACGTGCAACTCAGAAAATTTTCTTTGAGATGCACCTCTAACTTTTTGCTCATGTACTTTTCATAGAAATTTATTTTATTAGCACTTTTATTTTTTACCTTAATATGCACATTGGATAATTTTCCCTAGAGTGCACATTCCTATTTGATTCACTTTAGAGAAAATTCTCTGATGTACATCAAAATTTACCATCAGGTGCAAGTTAGAGAAAATTCTCTGACATGCACAAAATAGTCAACTTGAATGCAAGTCAGATAATTTTCTCTGACCTACACTTAAGAAAGTAAAACCCAAGTTATACAAATTGAATAAAATTCTCTGACTTGCATGAAAGATGTTTTATTTCCTGAATTGGATGCAAGTCAGAGAATTTGCTTTGACTTACGTCTCAATAATCCAAACTCTTGTGCAATTTGGATAAAATTATCTGAACCACACAACCTTCACCATACCTCATGTAAAAGTGTTATTTTTTGCCGATCCTACATTTTTTCAAAAAAGAATAAAAAATGCTAACTCTAGATAATCAAATTTTCCTACTTGCAGCTATATGATCAATGTTAGACATTTTTCAAAGAAAGAAGACAATGAAATACAAGTATCAAGGTGTGTTCCCATTATTCACAATTGATTCAAATGTGGATCAAATTAGGGATACAAATATTGATCATATGGACATGGATGAGTTTTTATAAAGATTGGGAAGAGAACCCATTGCACCTCATATGTAGCCAGTACTTAACAATGAAATCCATTTAGCTACTAAATTTCCTATATCAACACAAGATTATAAATTCATCTTGACCATGGAAACACACTTTGACAAAGAAAGTAGATCGGTCAAGGATTTAGAAGGTAAGGTGACAATTCACATCAATGAGGAATATTTTGATAAAAAAATTCACCATTATGAGATTTAAGAATATTCAAATTTAACTATGGAATCAACTCAAGAATACTAAGATAGAGATCTTGAGAAGTGAAAGAAAAATATTAAATCCAAATGGCTCAATAATCCTTGACCCACCATTGCTAAATAGCCTAAGTATTTGTATCGTAGTGACTTTCTAGAGGAGATATGAGATTTGATTACACTTTTTAGCAGAGTGAAAGGGATTTCAACTTCAAACATTTTCTAAGAATGGATGTATCAATATATTCTACTTATTAAAAGGAATAATCAAAGGATCTTTTGGGGTAAACAAATCAATGATGCTATTTGTCATCAACTCTCTGAGGTGGCTTCTTCGTTTAAGTTTTACATGACTTCATAACTTTTGTATCTTATAGCTAGTATGAAGTCTTTCTTGGATTTAAATTCTGTTGGTGAAAGGAAAAATGTTCCTATCTATGAGTACTATCCATAGCTAACTCTAAACTAAAGCATCAATCATTACAAGAGAGTTAATGATGCTTTCTTCTATAAATTCATTTGCACTTTTGAGAAAGAACATGAAAATAAGAGAGTTTTAGATCAGGCATGGGCACAAGTCAATAAGGTTGGATTATTTTATTACAATTCCCAACTTTCACCTACATCAAGGTAGGATTATTTGATGAACAACCTTACATGCTACCTAGATACCCAAATGATAAACTAATACTAATGAAGATGTGTAGACAAGTGATGAACATACATAAAAAATAATTAGATGCTCACAAAAAAGGTTTCAAAATTCCAATCATTATTGGTTGGTACACAATTTCCACTACTCCAAAGGCCAAGACTATGGAAACAGAGTTATAGTGGACTACACTTAAGAGATTCAAGAGTAGAGAAAAATTTGATTATAGAATGATGAAGGAGAAACTCAAATTTAATATCATTCATATGCATAAAATTGATGATATTTGGGTAGAATGCAGAAATGATGATGATGATATAAGGAGACTTGAATATAGTTACCTTATTATTGATCAAATTATCTATTTTGAATTGGCAAATATTCTTGGGGATTTGATAGATTATTGGAATATATTAGATTTTTAATATGAGGAAAATCAAGTGGCTTCAATTCCTCTCACTCCCATCCAATAGTTAGTTAAAGAATCCACTTCTATTAGAGATAGATTTCAACCTATTATTTTAAGAACTAATGCTCAGTTGGAATCTAAAGGAATTATGTTGAAACATTTTAAAACTAGTTATAAGGAAGAGTATAATGAAGAGACTGCTAAGAAGTGAGAGGAGCTGAGAACAAAGAACAAAGAGGAGAGCTCTACTTCCAAATAGAAGCAAAAATTTGTATTTGTTAGTAAAGGAAAGAGGAAACATAAAGAAGCAAGTGTCAAAGATAGTGCTCAAGTGGAAAATAAATAAATCCTAGTCACAAGTGAGGCACCACCTCAATAAACAATGTCACAAGTGTCTTAGCTAGTTTTTCAACAGATTGTACAAACAAAGACTACTCAATTAGAGGTTCCTTTGACTAAAGCTTCTCAAGCCATAGTTTTATAGGTAATATTTTCCAAACTTCCTCCCATAAGTACCATTATACAAGTTGATCATGTTCCTTTTCAAGTTATTCTTTCACCTCCACCTTCACCTCTTAGTGCCACACTTTTTCAAGTTCCTTCACAAGGTATACTAGACCAAGTTTTTGATTCATTGTTAAATCTACCTAATCCTTCAAAATCGTTAGAATCCCCAACTAATTTTTATTTCACCCAACAAGATATGGACAAATTTAGGTTTATACCTTCTTCAAAGAAAACAACTCAGGTTCCTATCACCCCAATGTCCAAAATGTAAATAGGAACGAAAGTGATAATTACTCCAACCCAAACCCCACCTTTTATTACTATAATCCCATTGGTGTCAACCCCATTACCAAATACCTCTACCACACTACCTTCCATTCCACTTCACAATCCATTCTTCCTCCCCAAGCATCCCAAGCTTTGACATCCTCTACATAATGAGATCCATCTCCTCTTACTCCTTGGCTAGCATCACAAACACCTAAGAAGAAGAACCAAAAAGTGGCACTAGAAGACTTTAATTTTGGTTAGCTTGTGCTGATAAAGCCCAAAACAACAAAGAAGGCCAAAACTATGTCAAGGGTGATATTTAAATCTAGGTACAAATATGCTAAAGTTATAGTTCCTCTTGAAGATAGAAACATTGAAGATATTCAAGGGTTCAAATATGTAGTAGGATGAATGGATATTAGGAAAAAAACCCATGAAAGTGTGAAGGAAGATTTGTAAGTAGCAATGGCCTCCTTGATCGAGAGATATGATAAGGACAAGAAGATCAAGGATCAACTCAAAGTACAAGTAGAACAACTGACCTCTATTTTCCTAAAAATAAACCAACCTTTTGAGTTTATTGATCCTATTGTGCATGAAAATAATAATAAAATATATTAAATAAGTAGAGAAAATTGGATCTTAGGATCAAGCGGTGAATGCTTAGATTGAAAGATTAATAACACAAGGTACTCAATAGGTGCATTCTATCATTGGATTTTTGAAGAACATGAGTGAAGTGAAAATAGTAATTCAGCAAATAATTAAATCACTCACTCAAAATTTAGAATTGACTGAAAAGGATATTCATATATGGGCTCAACTACGCAAATTCAAAATGGAGTTTTTGGTTGAGAAGAAGGTCATTCCAAATAGGAAAATGTTCATTGAATATAGGGAAGCTATGAATAATAAAAGAGAATTTCTTGAGAATCTAGTTAAAGATATCAAACAAGTTGAAGATATGTATGATAATAAGATGTTAGATCTTGTAGAGAAAATTAGATATCTTCCCTATCAAGTTAAAAATGACTCTCAAGAAATTCTTCCTGTGGAGACTATTATTCAAGAATTTACATATTTGATTCAAACAAATATTGAAACAGGTACTTTCATGCTAGAATCCATTGATAAATTGATTGAATTTCAGGTCATTTTGGATAAATTACAAGCAACCATGGACAAAAGCAAATATTTGTTGGATAACTTAGAAGATTCAATCACAAGGTTACTTGCCATCTCTAAAAGCACATCTGACCTAAATAACAATGAGGTCTAAGATATATTGAAGAGATATGAGGAATTTTAGAGAAGAATAAAAAGGAAGAAATTCTTGTGTCTAAGGACAATTATTTTACTTTTCTAACTTTTCATATGTAATTTTATTCAGTGTAATTTACAAGTAGGAAAAGTACACAGTCCTAAGTCAAATAGGACTCTGTCAATGAATAGGTCAATGTATTTATGCTTTTCCTATTTTTTTTCATAGATCCTCTCTATAAATAGGAGGATAATATTCATAAAAAGGATCACCAATGGATATAGAGTGGAAATGCTACTGAATTGAGAAACAATTTTGAAACTTTGTGTTCATATTGTAAATCAAAAATTCTTTCAATATAAGAAAATTAAATGATCTTTCAAACTTTGCATTGAAATATAATTCTAGTGTATTAGGAATGCTCTTTTGTCTTTTCCATTGCATTTTATTTTGCTTTGAGTGATTTGTGGTGCAAAATTTCTATAAAATGAAAGGTGCCAGGAAATTGATTTTGGATTCTTTGAGCTACTTTTTAGTTACTGGGTTTATGTTCACATTGAAAGTGAAATACTGAGGAGACTTTAAGCTAGCAGTTAAACTTATTTGATAATTTTAATCTTTGTTGGAAATAAGGTGAAGAATTTGGGCTGTACTTTATTTTATCTTTTAAGTTTACTTTGTTGGTTATATTCTTGTTAATATTCTAGCTAACAAATCTGAATATCGGTTATATTTGGTTCATCAAGTAATCTTAAATTTTCAAAGTATATCACAAAGAATGAAAAGAAGTTTGTGATTGAACATCAATTCTATAAAAAGAGAATTTGATGATATGAGAACACCCATTATGATAAAATTATTGTAAATAAGTGTAAATAATTAAATGTTGTGTTAATTAACAATAAAAGGGAGCCTCCCCTTGTCTTGAGGAGAGATTTTATCTCATCACACTGTGGCTGAAATAATAATTTTTCTACCATTTTTTCAATAAAAAATATTCACCCAATATTTTTTAGTGACTTCATTAGGGATACGAACAAGCAACCAAGCTATACACTCATTCAATTGACATAAGACCATCACCTTATTGTTTGCTATTTTTTTTTGTACGTCATCTTTTATCTTTCTGAGTATTTTCATGATATGATGGAACAAAACTACACTCATGGTCGAAGGGTAGTGGGACACATTAATCAAACATTTGAGTTGTTGCAATAACACAACTTTGATATTTTATTGGCATGTTTAAGGTCACCTCTTTAGTGTACAAGAAGTTCTCCACCTACCAATACATGATCTCCTATTCCAGGAGAAGCTTCCAACATTCATAAAGTTTTGCCTATTTTACCTTTGCAAAGATTAGTCATAACTCCATACAATCTAAAAATAATGGATGTTCAAGGTCCATGGGGGATATAGTCCATTGAACTTGACTCCTCTATCTCATGAACTTCCTTGTGGTTCACAAAAAAATTTCCCAATGTTCTATGGTGATGGCAAGCAATATATAGATGAACATATTTCCTTACTCTACATTGCATGTGGAGTTCTTGGAGTGGAACATGAATATCTCTATGTAATATTGTATAAACACTCCAAGGCATTGCTAATGATTGGTTTTATCATCTTGCAACTGGAACTATCACTAATTAGGCAATGTTTAAGGCTAAGTTTGAGGCAAGGTTCAAGCCTATAGAAGATGATCATGCATTGTTGGATCAACTTACACACATGAAGAAAGAATCAAATGAAATCATGTGTGAGTTCATGGAAAAGTTTAACAAGTTGAGTAATAGGATTCTAATAGTTTCCCAACCTACACCTGAGAATCAAAAGTGTTTCTTCATCAATTCTCAACTGTCAAAAGTGAGTTTTATTTTGTGAAGAGCAGCCCCAACTAATCTCAATGATTCTCAAGGTTTGGCCATTAAAGTAGAATATGATTTCATTCTAGTAGGGAAGGTCATAAATAATTCTATTAATCCTAGAGGGTAGCCTTCAACAACTTCATCTCTTATTATCACTATGGATCCTATGGTTCAAAAGCTAGAAAATGAATTGTTATCACTCAAGAAGCAAATGTCTCAAGGTATGTCATTTTCTCCATACAAGGATGTTCTAAGGAGGACATACCCAAATGCTTATAATTATTCCAATAATGTTGCAAAAAATCAAAATCAAAATAAGCTTCCTCCACCACAAGTAAGGCTTACATTGGAGGCACCTCCAGATAATGCAATAATCAATTGGTTAGAACCTGAAATTGATGATGTTCCAAAATTGTAATATGTTTTAGAAGAAGATGAAACTCCTTTCATTGGAGATGAAGGAGATGATGGTAACTCTGATATCAAGTTTCTAAACTTTGAAGAAGAAGACATTGAACAAGAGGGAGACACACATGGTGAATCTTATGCCATCTTCACCCATTCTCAACGTCACCCAGATCAACAAAAAAAGGTTGATAAAATAAAATCCAAGGATGAATCATGAAATGAGGTTAAAATTTTCAAAAGAGGAACTCCTTTTCTAGTTCAACCAAAGGATACCATGGTAGACAAATAAGTAAGTACTCATAATTCTACCTCTTCTCCTTCAAATTCTAGACCTAGTGCCCAAAACCTAAAACCAATAAATGAAAATTTATTATCTTCCTTAGATACCCCATATCCAAATTTTGATATCATTGATCATGCTATGAAGATTAAAATCTGAATATCAAAGGTTGAATACCTCCAAACAAATCCTGATCAATTTGAAAGATTGGCAAAATTTGTAAAAAGCAAATGGATCAATTCTAATCAAACTTTAGATAAGAGTGTACCAATTGACCCTAAGCTAAGACCAAAGAAAATAACTTGGTTTTAAATCTTGAATCTAACTCTATAAAAATAGAACCTTTCTATATTTCCCTATTTGTCAATGGTTATAATCTTATTAATTATGTTATTGATTTAGGTGCTTCTGAGAATGTGATGCTTGCCAAGGAGGCTACTACCTTGGGGTTAACCTTGACAAAGACTTTTAGCCATTGCTTCTCAATAGAAACCAAAAAAGTACCTCTCATAGGCCAAATCAAGGATGCACAATTTGAATTTGCTACTTTTCTAGAGAAAAATATTAAGATGACAATTCTAGTGGCTGATGTTCTAGCCTCATATGGAGTTCTATTAGGATGTAATTTTTGTAAAGATGTCAGTGGTGAGATTAACATGGATTGGTCTAAGGCTAGGATAATTGTTAAGGGTGTTATGCAAAAAATTCATCTAGATAAATAAGAAAAGTATATTGTGACAAAGATCAAGGATCCAAAATCCCAGATCCTTTTTGAAAATTCTAGATGGGTACATATTTCTTGACAACGTATGAAGATTCAATATATTGAATGACATTTAAAAAAAATATTAGGATATTGATGAACCATCCACTTTAGATGAATAAGTTTTATATTTTAAAACTATCAGAATTGAAAGTTTAAATGATGTTTGGACTTTGGAATTTGATGATAGTTATTCTTCAATTGGATCTAGTGCTGAGATAGTTCTCACACCCCCAAAAGGAAAAATCTTCCCTTTCTCTTTAAATTTATAGTTTGATAACACTAAAATACTTTTGAGTATGAAGCTTTTTTGTTATGAATGGAGGTTTCAAAAAATAAAGGAATTAAAAGCTTTCATGCTCAGGATAATGCTGAGCTAGTCATTTGTCAAGTCAAGAATTGATATCAAACAAAGAATGAAAGACTAAGGAATTACCGTAACATGTTTGGGATTGTATGGAAAGTTTTGACACTTTCAATATATTAGAATTTATAAGAGAATATAATGATAAAGATAATTCATTAGCTATTTCAACCACTCTCTTAATTCCTCACAAAGATTTCCCAATGAGGAAACTGGTGAGGAAATCTTGCAACTAAAAGGGAATAAGATTCCCAAAAGGTTGGTATCTTTGGAGAGACTTTTTTTATGAACATGATAAATTCATTAAACATCAATAATCAAAATTATATTCATCTAGAAAAATTGAGTAAGTTAATATAGGAATAAAGGGTGACTCCAAGATGATAAATATTGGGAAATGTTGCTCGTTGGAAGAAAAAGAGAAGTTAGTAAGATTTTTATGCCAATACATTGATGTATTAACATATTCATATTTTTATCTTAAATATTTCCAATCAAAGGAGGTGCAACATTATATTCCTCTCAAACCTAGGTCTCAGCCTCATAAGTAGAAACAATGACAATATAATCCTAAAATCTTATGTACTATCCTTGCTGAAATCCAAAAGATGCTAAATGTTAGAATTATCTTTCCTGTAGATTACTCCATATGGATAGAACATATTGTTCTTATGAGAAAAAATAATGGAGAGATATGCATTTGTATTGACTTCTAGAATTTAAATCAATCATAACTTCAAGATAATTACCCATTGCCATTAATGGATCAAGTATTATAAATAGTAACTAGTTCAGAGATGTTATCTATGCTAGATGGATTCTCAAGATACAATCATGTGGAGGTCGGTGATGAAGATTAACATAAGATAACCTTCAATACTCCATGGGGCACTTTTTCCTATTGAAAAATTCCTTTTGGATTGATCAATGTTGGTGCTGCCTTTTAGAGGGATATGGACTTGGATTTTTGAGATATAAACAGTAAGTTTATTTTAGTCTATCTAGATGATCTAATCATTTTGTCAAAAAAATTTCAAGATCATTGTGATCATTTGTATCAAGTGCTTGAAAGATTCTATGAATGTGGGGATATCCCTTAATCCTAAGAAATCCATTTTTGGGGTTACAAAAGGTAAGCTCCTTGCACATATTGTATCTAGGGAAGGAATCAAAATTGATCATAAACAAGTCAAGTCAATTCAAAATCTTACTCTACCATCAAGTAAGAAAGGAGTGCATTCCTTCTTCAAGAAGGTTAATTTATTGTAAATATTTGTTCTTGATTTACTAAGAAGAATTTCCACATTGTTTATATGATGAAAGGAAAATCAACTTCTCATTAAAACATAGATAAAAGAACTAGTTTTCATGAAATTAAAGAAGCAATTACACTTGCTCTAGTTTTAGTCTACCCTGACTATATGAAGAACTTTATTAAGTATAGTTTACTTTCGATCATACCTTATACACAATATTGGTACAAACAAATGAAGAGGGGATTGAATCTCCTATAACATTCATGAGCTCTCCCATAAATGGTCATGAAATCAAGTACTCATCCATGAAAAAACATGCATATGCTATGCTAAAATTAGTTAAGCATTTCAGATATTACATCCTCAATTCTCACACCATTGCACTAGTACCAGATTCTATTGTTAAGTGTATTTTGACTCAACAAGAGTTTAGAGGCAAAAGAGGTAATTAGATCACTAAAATCCAAAAATATGATATTTAGATCAAGCCTAAAAAACTTGTGCATGGAATAGGTTTGGGTCAACTCATGGCAGAGACCAATTCAGAAAAAGCCCCCAACAATGAAGAAGACATAGAGGAAGATCTTCCCATAGTCTTGCTCATAAGCACAATGAATGAATGGTATTTAGACATTGCTCATTTCCTCGCATATGAAGAATGTTTAGATTATTTTTCTTGAAAAGAGAAAAGGACAATCAAGCTTAAGGCTAATAATTTCATCCTTTGGGATAATGGTTTATATAAGCAGAACATTGATGGAATTTTTCTAAGATGTGTATATAAGGCACAATAAGGTAAGTTTTTTGGAATATTTTCATGATTTGGCTCATAGAGGACATTTTTTAGCCCCTGTCATGGCTCATAAGATTTTGTAGGCTAGATATTATTGGCCAATAGTTTTTTAGGATGCATATGCTTGGGTACGTAAATGTGAGAAGTGCCAATAGTTTGTGGGAAAACCTAAGTTAGCATCTTTGCCTCTCAATTTGATAATCACTAAAAAACTTCTTTAGTAGTGGGGTATTGATTTCATTGGTGCAGTGAACCCATTTTCAAGTGCAGGTCATGGTTATGTTCTCACAGCCATAAATTACTTAACCAAGTGGGTGGAGGCAATTCAAATGAAACATGAAACTTCAACGATTGTTTACAATTTATTTAAAGAGAATATCATTACAAGGTTTGGTGTGCCAAATAAAGTTGTAACTAATTATTCTTCCTATTTCACATCCTAGGAGATGACTCAGTTTTGTTTTGAATATGGGATCATTTTGTCTCATACTTCATACTACTCCCCTCAAGGAAATGGTCAAGTAAAAAGAATTTGGTAACTATCATTAGGAAGTTGGTAGAAGATAATTAGAGGATGTGGCATAAAACATTGTATGATGCATTATGGGCTGATTGTATTACTCCTAAGCAAGTGATTGGTATGTCACCTTTTCAAATTTTGTATGGATTGAATGTAGAAATACCCATGACATTAGAGTTGCCCGCTCTTATATTGGCTAGGGTAATTTAAGATGAAACTTTTGAAATCTCTTTAGACAATGTATTATGTACATTTATGAGATAGAAGAACAACATACAAAGGTAGTAGACCATATTGCTAAACATCAGAGTCATATCAAGGAAATTTTTGACAAGAAAGCTAAATCATGAGAATTTTGAGTGGGGGATATTTTCCTCTTGTGGAACAAAAGAAAACTGATAAAATGAATGCATGGAAAATTTTATTCTCTATGGATGGGTCTTTTTCTCATTCATCAACTCAGTGGAGAACACAATTTCTTCTTGGCATACCTAGATGGAACACCATTACCGCTACCCTATAGTGGGCAAGATTTGAAGCTTTTCACTCAGTGAAGTTCTAAATAAGTTTGTAAATTATATATATATATATATATATATATATATATATTTTTAGTTTAATCTTTTACTTGACTTTATGGCTGAATTGAGGAAGGCACTTAGATTCCTGGGTTTCTCTTTCCTTCAAGCATTTCAAAGAATGCTTGAAATAAATTCCCTAGTCAGAGCCAACTGTTATCCTTGAATTTTATAGGCTCAATTCATGGGATAACCCTTTAAAAAAAATTCCATTTCATAGATCATTATCTCTAAGCATGCAAAATGAGGCTAATCTCTACCTCCTTGCATTTATTTTTCCTAAGAAAGTTGATCTTTTGAGGGAATTTTGTATCCTATGTAGTTTGGAGAATTTTCTCTGAACTACACTTTGTTTATTTTCATGTTGTGTCAGAGAATTCTTTTGACTTTGCATATGTTTTGTGCAAAATCAAAGATTTTTTCTGACTTTTCATATGTAATATCGAAGATTTTTTCTGACTTTGCATATGTAAAATCAATATGTTTCTTCGATCTTACACATGGGACCCACCACCCATGATAATTAATGGGCATTAATTACCACACACACACACACACACACACACACACACACACACACACACACACACACACACATATATAATGATCATAATTTTTCATTTTTACTATTTCTTTTTAACCTCCTCACCATTTTTGAGCACATTTGCACTTCTCCTCATTGTATTAAAATTGTCAAAAATCTCTTGTCAAAATTTTTACAATTGTCTTCATTTGCACAAAGTCTTCCTTGCATGAATTACATGTAGGGTTTTATTTTGTCTTATTTTTTATTCATTTGTGGTTGATTTCTTCACCTAAGGCTTTTTGTTTTTCATTTTTTCCCCTTTTTTAGTTTTATCTTTTTCACATGCAACTTGGAGAAATTTCTCTGAGATGCATCTCTACTTTTTCTACTCATGTGTTTTTCATAGAAATTTCCCCAATTAACACTTTTATTTTTTTCCTTAATGTGCATGTCAAAGAATTTTATCTGGAGTGCACATTCCTATTTGATTCACATCAAATAAAATTATCTAATGTACATAAAAATTCATCATCAAGTGCAAGTCAGAGAAAAGTCTCTGACATGCATAAAATAGTCAAGTTAAATGCAAGTTAGAGAATTTTCTCTAACCTACACTTAGCAAAGTAAAAACCAAGTTATGAAAATTAGAGAAAATTCTTTGAATTGCATAAAAGATGTTTTATTTCTTAAGTTGGATGAAAGTCAAAGAATTTTCTTTGACTTACATCTCAACCCTCCAAAATCTTGTGCAGTTAGGAGAAAATTCTCCGAACCACAGAACCTTCACCATACCTCATTTAAAAGCATTGTTTTTTATCGATCCTACATTTTTTCAAAAAAGAATAAAAAATGCTAACTTTGGATAATCAAATTTTCCTACTTGCATCTATTTGATCAATGTTAGACATTTCTTCATGTAAGAAGATAATGAAGTAAAAGTATCAGGGTGTGTTCCCATTTTTTGTAGTTGATTCAAATGTGGATCAAATTGGGGATATGAGATTGGTCATGTGGACATAGATGAGTTTTTATAGAGATTGGGAAGAGAACCCATTACACCTCATATGCATCCATTACTTAATAGTGAAATTTATTTACCTGCTGCATTTCCTGTATCAACACAGGATTCTAAATTCATCTTGACTATGGTGGGACATTTTGATAAGAAAAATAGATTGATCAAGGATTTAGAGGGTAAGGTGATCATTTACCTCGATGGGGAATATTTTGATTAAAAATTTTACATCTTCAAGATTGAAAAATATTCATATTTAACTATGGAATCAACTCAAGAATACTATGACAGAGATCTTGAGAAGTGCAAGAAACATATTAACTCTAACTGGCTCAAGACTCCTCAACCCACCATTGCTAGATGGCCCAAGTATGGCCCAAGTATTTTTATCATAGTAACTTTCTAAAGGATATAAGAGATTTGATTACTCTCCTCTATAGAGTGAAAGGGTTGTCAACTTCAAACATTTTTCAAGAATGGATGTATCAATACATTCTGGTTATCAAAAGGAACAAGCAAAGGATCTTTTGGGGTAAACAAATTAGTGATTATATTCTTTATCATCTCTCTAAGGTGGCTTCTTCACTCAATTTTTACATGACATCATATATTATGTATGTTGCAACTAGTATGAAGTCTTTCTTGGGTTTAAATTCTATTGGTGAAAGGAAAAATGTTCCTATATATGAGCACTATCCACATCTGACTCTATAAGAAAGCATCAAGAAATACAGGAGAGTTAATGATGATTTCTTATATAAATTCATTTTCACTTTTAAGAAATAGCTTGAAAAGAAGAGAGTTTTAGATCAAGCATGGGCATAGTTCAATAATATTGGATGCATTTTCTTATAATTCCCAACTTTCACCTACATCAGGGTAGGAGAATTTGATGAACAACCTTACATGCTACCTAGATACCCAAATGATAAACTAATAATAATGGAGATGTGTAGATAAGTGATGAATGTATATTAAAAAAAATTAGATGCTCACAAAAGAAGTTCCAAAATTTTAATCAGTATTAGTTAGTAAACAATTTCCACTACTCCAAAGGCTAAGACTATGGAAACTGAGTTGTAGTGGATTACACTTAAGAAATTTAAGAGTAGAGAAAACTTTGATTATATAATGATGAAGGAGAAGCTAAAACATAATATCACTCATATGCATAAATTTGAAGATATTTGGATAGATTGTAGAAATAATGAAGATATAAGGAGACTTGACTATAGTCACCTTACTGCTAATCAGATTGTCAATTTGGAATTGGAAAATATTCTTGGGGATTTGATAAATGATGGGAATATATTGGATTCTTCATATGAGTAAAATCAAGTGGATTCAACTCCTCTTCCTCCCATCCAATGGTCAGTTAAAGAATTCACTTCTATTAGACACATATTTCAACCCATTCATGAAAGAACTTATGCTTGGTTGGAATCTAAAGGAATTAAGTTGAAACATTTTAAAACTGGTTCTAAGGAAGAGTATGATGAAGAGATTGCTAAGAAGTGAGAGTAAATGATAACAAAGAACAAAGATAAACCCTCTACTTCCAAACAAAAGCTAAAATTTGTATTTATCAGTAAAATTAAGAGGAAAGACAAGGAATCAAGTGTTAAGGAAAGTGCTCAAGTAGAGAAGAAAGAAATCCTAGTCACAAGTAAGGCACCACCTCAATCAAAAATGCCACAAGTGTCTTAGCCGGTGCTTCAATAGACTATACAAGTAGAGACTACTCAATCAGAGGTTTGTTTGACTGAAGCTTCTTAAGCCATGGTTTCATAGGTAACATTTTCCATAGTTCCCCTTATAAGTACCATTGTACAAGTTAATCTTATTCCTTTTCAAGTTAGTCTTTCATTCTACCTTCACCTCCTAATGCCACACTTTTTCAAGTTCCTTCACAAGGTATACTAGACCATGTTTTTGATTAATTGTCAAATCCACCCAATCCTTCAAAATAATTGGGATCCCCAACTAGTTTGTATTTCACCAAACAAGATATGGACAAATTTATGTCTATACCTTCTTCAAAGACAACTCAAGTTCTTATCACCCTAGTGTTCAAAATGTCAATAAGAAGTAAAGTGACGGTTACTCCAACCCAAACCCCACCTATTATTATTAAAATCCCATTAGTGTCAACCCCATTACTAGATACCTCTACCATCCTACCTTCCATTCCACTTACTTCAAAATTCATTGTTCCTCCCCAAGCACCCCAAGCTTTGACATCTTTACACAAGGATATCCATATCCTCTTCCTCCTTGACTGGAATCAAAAACACTTAAGAAGAAGAAGTGAGCAGTGGCACCAAAAGACATTGATTTTGGTTAGCTTATGCTGATAAATCACAAAATAACAAAGAAGGCTAAAACTATGTCAAAGGTGATATTGAAATCTAGGTAAAATTATGCTAAAGTAATAGTTAATCCTAGAGATATAAACATTGAATATATTCAAGTGTTTGAATATGAAGTAGGATGAATATGTCTTGGGAAACAAACCCATGAAAGCATGAAGGAAGATTTATAAGCAATAATAGCCTCCTTGTTTAAGAGATATGATAAGGACAATAAGATCAAGGATCAACTAAAAGTACAAGTAGAACAACTAATCTCTAATTTAATAAAAATCGCCTAAAATACTTAAAAATCTATTCAACAACTAGAGAAAATTGGATCTCAGGGTCAGACGGTCAATGCCTAGATTGAGAGATTAACAACATAGGCTACTCAAAAGTTGTGTTATACCATTGGATTTTTGAAGAACCTAAGTGAATTGAAAATATAAATTTATCAAATAATTAAAACACTCACTCAAAATTCAGAATTGACTAAAAAGGATATTAATACATGGACTCAACTATGCAAATTGAAACTGGATCTTTTGGTTGAATAGAAGGTCATTACAAACAAGAAAATGTTCATTGAATATAGGCAAGCTATGACGATTAAAAGAGAAGCTCTAAAAAAAATAGTTAAATATATAGAAGAAGCTAAAGATATGTGTGATAATAAGATGTTAGATCTTACAGAGAAAATTGGAGAGCTTCCCTACCAAGTTAAAAATGACTCTCAAGAAATTCTTCTTGTGGAGATTGTTATTCAAGAATTTACATCTTTGCTTCAAAAAAATATTTAAATAGGTACTTCCACACTAGAATCCATCGATAAATTGATTGAATTTTAGGTCATTTTGGATAAATTATAAATAATCATAGACAAAAGCAAAGATTTGCTGGTTAACTTAAAAGGTTCAATCACAAGGGTACTTGCCATCTCCAAAAGTGCATTTGGCCAGATAACAACAATGTTTAAGATATATTGAAGAGATATGAGGAATTTTTAGAGAAGAATAAAAAGGAATAAATTCTTGTGTCTAAGGACACTTATTTTACTTTTATAACTTTTCATATGTAATTTTTTTCAGTGTAATTTACATGTAGGAAAAGTACACAATCCTAAGTCAAATAGGACTATGTCAATGAATAGGTCAATGTATTTATTTTTTTCCTATTTTTATTCATAGATCCTCTCTATAAATAGGATGATGATATTTGTAAAAAAGATCACCAATGGATATAGAGGGGAAATGCTACTGAATTGAGAAACAATTTTGAAACTTTATGTTCATATTGTAAATCGAAAAATCATTCAATATAAGAAAATCAAGTGATCTTTCAAAATTTACATTTAAATATACTTGTGGTGTATTGGGAATGTTTTAGATTAAGATAAAAATAGGTTTTGAAGGGACCCCGAAACCCTAAAACAAAGTGTATTGGGAATGTTATTTTGTATTTTACATTTCATTTTTTGGCTTTGAGTTAATTGTGGTGCAAAATTTCTTTAAAACGGAAGGTGCCAAGATGTTGATTTTAGAGTCTTTGAGCTACTTTTTAGTTACTAGGTTTATGTTCACATTGAAAGTTAATTATTGAGGAGACTTTGGGCTTCCAGTTATTCTTATTTGATTATTTTAATCTTCGTTGAAAATAAGTTGAAGACTTTGGGCTGCACTTTATTTTATCTTATAAGTTTACTCTATTGGTATTATTCTTGCTAATCTTTTGGCTAACAAACCTGAATATCAGTTATTTTGGCTCATCAAGTGATCTCATATTTTCAAAGTATATCACAAAGAATGGAAAGAAGTTTGTGATTGAACATAAATTGTGAAAAAAGATAATTGGATGATATGAAAACACCCACTATGATAAAATTATTATAAATAAGTGTAAACACTTAAGTGTTGTGTTAGTTAACAATAAAAGAGAGCCTTCCCTTGTCTTGAGGAGAGATTTTATCTCATCACACTGTGGCTGAAATAACTATTTTTATACCATTTTTTTGGTTAAAAAATATTCACCCAATAAAACTAAGGAAAAAAGGAGGAGGAATCAGTTGTGAAATTTGACCAAGTAGGCACACGTCACTAATTTTTGCCAAAATGGGCCTACAGGCCAAAATATGTAGGATCTAATCATAAAATTTGTTGGAGAGGCCCATTATAACATATTATACCCATTAAACACATTTTTGTTGTTTTTTCATGATATTAACTATTCACTATTTTAGTATAGTTAACCTTATGTCAAATCATAGTTAACATTAGAGCATGCCTGGGAGGAATTGGCCATTTTGGGGGATCTATAGGTTGAGTCAAAGCATGAAATATGGTGTGAATGGTATTAATGACCCAAAAAATCATCCCATACCAACCTAAATGTGTCAAAAAAAGTGAAAGTATCTGTTGATCTTACATAGTCTATAGATAATCAAGAAGGTAGCCATTAGAAACCAAATGAAGGTTTGTCAGTTTTGGATTCTAAGATTGAGTTAGGCCTTGGATAGGTATTAAAATGGTATAATATTATTTTTTAAACATATATTTTCATTTTCAAGTGATCAAATTCAGGGGTTTCATGCAAAATTTTGAAGAAAGACAAGTTTAGGCATGGAGGAAGCATGTAGGCAACTCAAGGTAAATTTTGAAAAAGGGGTCTACAAGAAAAAATACACATTAAAAATACTTGAAACTTGGTGAAATTAGTCCTCATGATCTAATATACCTATCCATAATATTTTTATGGTCATATGGCAAGTTTAAGCTCTTGTTGTTTATACAAAGTCCCCCTTGTGTCTCATAATAGTCATTATTCATACATGCATACTTTTTAGAGTTTTAAGGTGTGTTTGAAGGCTAAGATCTTACGGAAGTATTTTAAAAACATGTAAAAATGGTTTTAATCCCATTAAACACATATAAAGAGTGCTTACACTTAAAAATCCATGCAAATCCCATAGGCAGTCTCAAAGGTACAAAAGGCAAAGTTGGGTTTTGATCATTTAGAGAAGTGCTATGAGATGTTTCAAGTGTCATGAATATGTTTTTAGGAAAATAAGATCATTGGAAAGGTCAATTTGGTCCTTTGGGGGAATTTGAGTTTTTCAGACGTAACACACTTAGTTTTAACCCTTCTTTAGATGCTTGTTTATGTCATACCATGAAGAGTTGGAATAAGTGAATCTATTATGTTTTGAGTACCTATATTTAATTTAAATTAATTATGGATTATGTTTGGTTAAACTCCTAAGTTTTATTAACAATCATTAACAGTGTAAGCATGTCCAAAATGCTTGCAAACCATGCATGCAATGGGATATGGGATATAATGAAGGGATATAAAATATCATTATATAAAATAATGAAGGGATATATAATGAAGGGATATGAAGAGATAAATGGTCTAAATCCATGGATTATGTATAATGGGATATAAAATATCATTATATGTCACTTAGAGCTCTTCATGAAGGTTTATATGGTGCCTTACTAAGCTAAAGGGTCAAAAAACCTAGTTTTTTTACATTTTGTGCATTATTGTAGGTTTAATGGTGATTTCCACCATTTTTAAATGTATTAAATGTTGTAAAAATCTTCATTTTATTCCTCATACACATGCCATAGATGTTTTTAAGTATTATACATGTATAGAAGTGGTCTTCAGGGTGCCAAATGGCCTTGGGAGTAGTTTTCAGGGTAGTTGGTTGAGGTTGGCTCAAGCTTGTGACCTCCATCAATGGGGTATATGAGATTTTCAGGTATCATGGAGTTTATTTCAGGTTGAGGGAGCAAAGTAAATTTAAAAATATAAGAAGACACCAAAAATAAACTCTAAGAATCAACCTCCGTGGTTAGTTAAGCATTTTATGCTGAGTCAACTAACCTTTTCCAAGCACCTTCTAGAAGAGCAATTGGAAGGGGGGAGTATAAGTCCTAGAAGGAGAGTTTGGAGGTTGAGAAATAAAAGTTGAGATTCAATTAATTTTCAAAGTCTTTGGAGACTTTTCCCTTTTAGTGGATCATGACATCATCATCCTCAGCAAGTTTCTATCTTCTAGTGTGTTTCTAAGTCAATGAGAGGGATTGAAGGCTATTTGGAGCTAATGAAGGTTATTATTTTGAGGAATTATTATTTATAATTAACCCAAATTTGGTTGATACTCCATGGAAGTAGTTGTGTCTCATTTATTATATTTTATTTGCTTGACTCTTCTCCCTCTCTTCCCCTTTTCTCCTATATCTACCATTTCTCCCCCATTTTTGTAAGTACTTTCATTTTACAAGGAGAAACCATATAAAATTTGTATGAAAGACATTTTGAAGAAATAAATATCATTTTTCACCTATCTCTTGTCTCTAAATTATGTTTAGCAAGCTTGTGCCTGATGGCCTAGTGAAGAAATGTTCTTCCATGTCCATTGTCCTTATTTCTTGCCTATTTTTGGGGATTTTAAAGTTAGTTTTAGGAATTAAATTCATATATTTATTCCATTAATGGATCTTGGTGTGAATTTTATAATTTCTCTTGGCTTCATGTATTGTTTGGTGAGCCTAGTTTATGAAATACTTATGTAAATTAGCTAGTTTGTGAGCTTGTATGAGAAAAAATTGTCTTATGCTGAGTTAGTATTTATTTTAAGATTATGTGAATATAAATTAAAAAAATTTATCACCCCTATAGTATTTTTAGTCATCCTATACCCTCTTTCTATCCCTTTTTGAAGTAGAAGTATTAATTTAGGTGATCTACCAAGAGGAAGTCAACCTTCTTCAGAGGTTCAACCTCACTACAGGACACCCATAGCTTGAAGTTTATAAAATATTTTAGTTGGGGGTGAGAGAGCATGAATAAATATCCCATAAGAGTGAAACTATATGCTAAAATAGAACCTTCAATTTTCAGTTAGTATTGACATTCCTAACAAGCAATTTGACATATTAGACATTGAAAGAGAGTTTAGAACCCTTGGACACCTTGGAAAACCATACCACTTTCATTTATTACCAAAATATGACCCATAAGTGACATAAAATGACAAAAATTATAAATTATACTATGATCTAGATAATAACATATTAAATGACATCTAATAAACCATGACACACACTATGACATGTTAATAGACCCATGTATCAAGTTTTGGACTATAAGGGGTTGACCTATTTTGACTTGTGTTCAAAATAGAAAACATATCCCACTACAAATATTCCACAATATAGCCCAAATAACTACATTTTGGATTAATGTATCTCCTTGTGTTGGTGTATGTACCTACAACTGTGGCTTTACTAACACCTACCTTCATCTAGGTCATCATGTTGGTGGTTGTAGTGGTAGATGAAAACCATGTTATGGTGAGACAATAAATAACTCTACCTTTATTTATGTTTTTATAGCCTCTCCTTGATTCCATGATCATAATAATCCACAAGGTATTGGATGACATGGTCATATCACAAGCACATCCATTAGTCATCTTACACCTCCAATACCTCAGTGGTCCCTCACATGCCATACCTAAAACATGGGCACTACTATAGGTGCCATGAAATGAAATAACCCAAACTATATTTTTACATGAGCCATATGATGTGGATTCACCCACCACATATAACACCTTGTAATGTATACATAAGCCAATCCTTGAAAAGTACTTGTACATGAATGCTAAGTATCTATAGTACCTAGGTATGGATTCTAAATAATCTATGATTGAGTTATCATCTATAATAATAGGGTGTGAAATACAACCCATAATACATGGTTATGTCTCCATATCAACACACAAGGTAAAGTAATATCTATCACATGCAAAGATCACACAAGCCAATACATCAAAAATATCTCATATATCAAACTACTCAACAAAATCATAAGGCCTAGAATCATCTACCCTCATGATAATATATTATATAAATCATATAATAACTACACCTAGATCACTAATCCTAGATCATATATCATGCCCTTCTCCAACATAGATTGGCACAAGGTAACCACATATAGTTGGGCCTTCCCTTCTGACTTGTGACAAATCATACAAGATATCAAAAGACCAATAATGGCCTTCCAAATATTTATAATGACCAATGCATACATGAAAAAGGTGAATGCATAACCCACCAAAATATCTTGGAGATAGTCACCCATAAGGCTAGGGTTCATATCTCTCTATATATCTTAGGAGTATCACAAATCATATGTGTCCTTACAATTGAAATTCTTAAAACTGCATGGACATCCTCCAAGGTGATACCCACCTCAATGTTATCCCCATCCAACACCCACCTAAAAATGTTGGTTAAAAACTCATATGTCATTAATAACATTATGAATAACTCAACACTCAGTGGAATATGTTGCATCTACATGATACCTACAAATCCCAATACCATAAACCATGCTTGGTCACCCACTATTAATATCTCTAATAAATTAGGTAACCAACCTTTTTCCACTAATCACTAGATCCTCCATCACCTCTGTAAAATATCAAACAGCAAATCATGTATCAAATATCTATATAAAATAATCATCAATTATATTATTAAAATAAAAAAACATAGACATTTAAACCTAATTTAACTACTTCATCAACATATTTTGTATCTTTTTCATCATTTTCTAATATGTTGGCCACATAACTCACTATGTCAGCCAATATTAACTTATAATTGCATGGACATGATACTACATAGTTAATCAATTTACCTAACAATGTTATCCATTTGATACAAAGTTGGTCATTGGGTCTACATAGTCATCCATATCCCATACTATGTCAGCCACCTAAAGGACTTAATAGATCAACTAGGATATATGAAATCAACCACATTTATCCTTATACACTACATTTCCATGGCACTATGAGATCAAACACTTAAAACCTAACTAGATCAACCTACTAATATGCAATCAACCACCAAAAACCACCTATCAATTTAAAACTATGTCAGCATATAATTTTGTAAATCTACTTCATTTATAACTAAAAATTATTAAAAAAATGTATTCAATACACCCCATACCTAGACTAAGCTAGCAACATCTACAATTTGTCATCTTATTATTGCTTCTTGCATCCATGCCACTATATCTTTTGCCATGCCTCTAGGTCACATAGAGCTATGTTTTCTCAAATAAGTAAATATTCAACCATATATTTAATTTTTATTATATATTCAAAATTAAAAATTATCAAACTTATAATTATTTACCAAAAAAAATCATCTTCTCATAACTTTACTTTTACAAGATCTTTTCATTAACTAGAAGTCTTGGAATCATGACAATGTACAAAGTCTTCTTCTATTTACACATTTTTTGTAAAAAAATCTAATTTTATCATATTTTTCATGTCCATATCTCACTTTGGATATCAAATTCCATTTTCATCTACTTCACATGTAGCTCATATTCAATAACAATAAGGTAAGTGAAGGCACACATTTATAGATTATTTACTTTCATTTATTTTCTATTTTATATTACAAATTGGTAGTTCAATTCTTGTGTGTTGATATGTAACACTATTCTATATTACACCTACATGATATTTAATGAGCTTCAAGTGGGGCATATGTATACACACAATAATTTTAAACTTTATCATTTATTGATGCTTTCTCTCTTGTAGGAACTTGTCAAGCTTTAATATCTCTAAGTTCATGCCTTAAATGGTGCATCTATAAAGGGGTGGGTAGACCTTTGACACTTCATAAGATTGTTAGTCCTTATACCATTGCATAAACCCACTACAAGTTACTTTTATCCAACTCCCTAGGTGGATAAATCCCATTTATCCACTTCCACAATAAATTCCCCTTTAAAAATAGCCCCACTCAGAAAACATCCTTTTTATTAATTTTTATAATATGTTGAATGGGTATATCTTATTAAAAAGGATTAAGCACGTGTTACAAAACTAAATCGGCCTGACTAACCTAATTTAAGACATAACAACTACTTTTCCCACCTAACAAAATTTATTTTGTGGATCATGACATCTAAATTTTTGGAAGGGTTTAGATTCAATCTTTGGCTATATATATGACCTTCACTTCAATATAATAGAGTGTAACATTCATTTTTCACATTATTACATCTTGAAATTCTATAAATTATACACTTGAGGAGTCATTGCATATGGTTTTGCCTCGGAAGGAAAGAATATTATCTTTTGGGAAAGACTTCAAAGCAAAGTAGGAGTATTTTAGCCTAGAGTTGATTTCTATAGTGTGATCCTTACAAAACCACAAAAACCTCTTTCAAATCACCATTGTCCAAGGGAGAGATTAAGGCATGATTGATTCATCCAAGGTAAGTATTCCTAGCTCTTACTCATTCATTTTGTTAGATAATTATTGTATAAAGTAATAGGTTGAATGTTTTACTCCTTCATTAAAATTACCTCTACATTGACTTGATTAGAGTTTTAATTTTCATGTTATGTATAGTTTGTTTAAATATCCCCCTTTGTGCCACAAGCTTGAGTGAGCACCATATTATATTTATTTAATGTATTGTAGACATAGCTAGGGTTATTATGTGGTGTTACTTGAATAGAGGATTTAAAACCATCTCTAGTGGTATTGTGTGATAAGATATCTTTAGGTAGGTTTAGAGGATACAAATTGGTCATATATTAATATAAAAAACTATGTGATGAGTTATTGGTAAGATTACCTTCTCCAAGCCTGAAATAAACAAAGTAGGATAAGTTGTAGATCCATCCTAATTCATTGTATAAAAATCACACCTTCATTTTATCAATTGAGAAGTGTCAAGATAACTTTGTCTACTTAAATAAATATAGGGATATTGATTATTCACTCCATATCAGGTCCTCATAGAGGGTGTTTGAGTGATACAACTCTTATTTGTGCTATTATTAGCTAATTTGGAATAAATAGATTTGATTATTTTATGTCAATGAAGCCAAACATGTCTTGATCATCATATCTCATTTTTTCTAAGTGTAATACCAATGCCCATTTATTCATTTTGTGCATCTGTGAGGGTAATAAAAATTTGTGAGAGATCCATGGTAATTATTTTAGTAGTATTCAAATGATATCTTTTGTTGAATTGGTGTTGGAAAATAATCCACATGCAAATGAATTAATTAGGCCCAAATACTAGAGGGTTATTTATTGAAAAACTATGTAATGTCATTTTATTATTCATGCCCTTATTTATATTTTTTTTCCTACATGAATCCATCTAACACATTGTTTTGGATGTGGTAAACTATTAGCCTACCATTTTTTTGCTAATTAATTACAATTGGTTTTTGATGATTTGGCATTATAAATTAAATGTATTGAATCATTAGTTTGGATGATGAGAGTTTTTGATGTAACATACCATCTTTTACCTCTCCACTTTATTTTATTATACATCCTTTGATTCTAATACTCGATCCACTTTGGGAAAGATTCAATATTTTAAGTGTGTCATTATTAACAATTTTTTGAATGACTTTTGATTTTCATTCCTCCATACTTTATTTATCAAAATCTCATTCCAAAAATTCATTGATGACCCCTCATGCTAACTTTTCATGACTTTGTTCCTTTTATGCTGGGTTACTTTCCTTGTCACACTCTATGACATTGAATTTTCTAACTTGGTTCTGATGTCTTGTGATATATATATATATATATATATATATATATATATATATATATATCACTATACAGCTACACTAGAAACCTAATGTACCTTAGGAGTTTGAAAGGTAAAAGATATGTAGATTAGTCTCTTGTTAGTATAAATGAGAAAACATCAAGCATAACAATTCAATAATACTAAACACTCTTGTCTAGGAACTAAGGGGAGCATAACACAATAATCAAGATCACAAAATAGAGATGAAGACAATCTAATTTTCTTACTTCCTTTATCAAATTTGATGCTTACTTGTTGGCATAAGGATGTTCATGCTCAACCTCTAAAAATTATAGTCTTATACTAATGCTCTTTCATGGTGATAGCATATCTCCAATAGTCACTTGTGGCTTGGTGTGAATCTTTGCATAAATTAGGCATTATAACAATACTCTCAAAGGCTTCAAGAAGGTATTTCAATAGAATAACCTTACACATAAAATCTCATTAAACAATGATGTGAGCACTTGTATTTATATCTCAAGGAACTAACTCTAACCCTAGGGAGGTTAGGTTGAATTCTATCTTGGGTTGAGTCTAAATTAGATTAGCTTGAGTCAGTCTAAGTTTGGGTGGGGTTAAGGTACTCATGAAATTTTAACACCTTAGTTTCATATATTTGTGAGGCATGGCAACTCACTTTATATATTTATGAGGCATGAGTCATATTTTTAAATATTTATGAGATAATAAATCAATTTATTAGCTTATTTGACCTTTTAATTCATTTTTGGCTAAAAATTCCTTTTTTAGTAAATGAAATTCACTAATTGATTTGGATTTTTTGTTTAGGCAAGTTTATTAGGATTTTCAATATGATTAGTCTTGCTTAGTGCATTTTTGGATTTTGTAAATTATTTTAAATGTCATTAATTAATAGTTTGATAGGCTAAAAGTGTCAAATTATTAGGTTTTAATTTGATAAGGGTTAGAACTAAATTAGTTTATTGATGCATATAGGGTAATATACCAAACAAGCTAACCACATCACATTTCTAATCAATTAAATCCCTTATGTGGATGAATTTGGGCAATTCAAATGATTTATAGGCTTAAAATGTATCATTTTCTATAAATTAAACTGAATCTATGGTTTAGGCATGAAAGTGGCCAAACCTAAGTATCTAAAATTTGCCCTTATTTAAGAAGGTGTTGGAAGACACAGGCACAGTAACATATTTTCAAAGAATGGAAAAGTTTTTAATTTGAACAGTTCATACCCCAAAGAGTTATCGATAAGCTCTTGATTCCCCCTCGAGGGAGTGGGTAGAAAAAATAGAATCATTGAATGTTCACTCTAAATGAGTAAAATGATATGATCTATATGGTAATAGGGGTGGGATTACTAAATTTCCCAAAGGTAGTTATAAAAAATAATAGAGGTGGAGTCACCAATTTACCAAAAGGCTATTAGAATCAATAATGAAGGGTATGACACTGGTTTGCCCAAAGGCATTTATAAGCAATGGCACAACTAGTTTTCCTAGTAGGGTTGTGGGATGGATACTGATTTGACCAAAATTGGTTAAACTCAGTAACCAAATGGAAAAGGTTGATTTTCCCAAAGGTAGTTATAATCAAGAACAAAAAATAAGAAACATTGATTTTCCCAAAGGTAGTTATAATTAAGAATAAAAAATAAGAAACATATTGATTTGTTGAAAGATGGTTATAATTAGGAACACATAGATTTTCCCTGAAAGGGTAAGTAGAGTGGTCAAAAATAATGATTTACCCACAGGTAGTTATAATCATTAAATTGGTTGAAAACATAATTTACTACAATATGGAAAATTAGTAAGGTATCTTATGAAAAAATCTATAAAACATATTTATGATGAGACAATAAAGGATAACAACATATTTCTATCCTAATTGTGAGTTCAAAGATGCACATTTGAAGAAACATAGGATATAGGTTGAAAAATTATGTTGTTAAATGGGTCTTAGGGGAGGCCCAAAAGAATGGTTAAGCTTTAAGAGATGTTCTTTTGATATAATCATCTGATTATGTTGTATTACTCATAGCGATGCTTATTTATATATTTTTATTTGTATAAACATAAAATAAATCATTTTCTTCTCTTGTTTATTACTCATGGATTCAACCATGTGTTAGGGTATTTGGATGGGGTTTTGATCTATTGGAGAGATGATAACACCATGTAATATCATTATAGGAAGACTAAAATAATCATAATCTAAGCATGAACATCCTTATGCCATAAATTAATAATAAAATTCAATAAAAGAGGTAAGAAATTTGTATTGTCTTCATCTCTATTTTGTGATATTGTTTATTGTGTTATGTTCCCCCTAGTTCTTCAAATAGAGTGTTTAGTATTAGTGAATTTTTATGCTTGATGTTTTCTCATTTGGACTAAAAATAAACCAATATACATATTATTTACTCTTAAAAATCCTAAGGTACATAATGGCATGCCCGATGGGACCAAACATCCCATATATCGAAAAAGATTGATATGCTAGCTTTATTTTTTTAACATATGCATTTAAGTCTTCAAGTTTAGAGTTTTAGCTTTGAATTTTACTTATTTTTAAACAAGGTTATAGGGATCAATGATGATTTCATCAAATCATTACTGATTTCAAGGATCAATAATGATCTGTGTCAAAAATACATCAAGATAGGAACATAGTGAAAATTGATTTTTCATGATTTTGCTTGCCTTCATTTTGTGTTTAATGATCTATTTGTTGTCTGTATAACCTTTATTCTTGTGGATCTATGATAAGTTTGAGTCTTAAACTCATTTTTCAACCATTTTTATTTTGAAACACACTTGGTTTTGTGTGGTTGTATGAAATGTCGATGATCTAACCGAATCAACATTGATTTTAGGAATTCATATTGATCTCTGTGGTAATTGGTGATGATTTCTCTGATAAATAAATAGTAACCCAATAACTCAAATTATATTTTTATTTACTCACTTGATTTTGGGCTTGTAATAAATCAAACCCCATAAAATTTTGTAGGACCTAAGGTGGAGATATTAAGAGTTTAATAATCGTTAAAATCTCACACACATTTTTTTTGGTGATTAAAATCCCCTTAGTTGTATTTGTATTTTAGTTGTTTTTTATTTTTTACAAGTGAAAAAAAGGCCAAGGGGCCAAAATTTTAGTCATACTTTGATTTAATGCTATTAAAAGGAACATACATCTTAGTTGTATTTCTTAAGAGATTTTTCACTTTATATTTTTTTATTGTTAGCTAAATTTCAAAATTCTTAGACTAGTTTCTTTATTTATGGAAAATTATACGCTATTATGTGTATGATCTCCCCCATCCCCTTTATGGAAATGGAATGACCAAAAGTGCTTAGTTTATTGTTGTTTTTTCTATAAAGTTTTATTAAAAATAATATCACGTATGCTCTCCCCAAGCTCTGGGTCACTTGGGTGACCTAAAAATGACCTCTAAAGTCTTTCCTTTTTCATTTATTTCATTTTATACATTTGGATTGTGGGAAGGATTTCATTACCTCCCCATGAGGTTTTTATGGGTGTGTTGACCTGGGGATTCATCTCCTAGCATTGTACCAACCCCACTCCATGATGGACTATACAAATTGGGAAAACCATTGGATGGGATAATGGTATGTAATTAGTCTGACCATCCTAAGGGATACCTGGGCCATGTGGTAGCTTGATATTGGACTCCAATAAGAATTACATGGATAGATTTTATGTGCAAAGTAATAGACCCTTACATAATAACCTAGGTAGTTTTGATTCATTTCACTTGATTACACCCTTGTGTTAGGCACACTTAGAACCATATAATACATTTGAAATTTATAGATTTTTGTCAAAACTCCACTTGCCACAAAATTTATTGCCAAATTTTGAGTGCTCCTAACTCTAATTTCATGCCATATATCAATGCTTGAGAGATAGAGGGGGCATAAAAACTCTACCTATACCTATACTTTAATTTTTGTATTAACACTTAATTCCTCACAATCATTGGTATATATGTGGAAATTTTGGTATAAGCTATGCACACATGTGTTAGTTATATAAATAGGATTAGCCATTAGTGTTACTTCTATTTTTATTAATTTACATGTGTTTTATAGACTAAAACTATTTGTTTGTATTTTTACGTCAAAACAAGTCCAAAACAATCACACTATTTTAACACCCCTTCATCCTACGTGGTATTACTATTTATGTTGGTGTCACACTTGTTTCCTTAGATATTTTATTCTAAAACCATTTGTGTGTCTCTTGTTTAAATATGGTGTCATTATGATGTCCATTTCATCTCAAAATTTTCCTTATACATTCTAGTCCAAAACTATTTTCCATGTCAATTGTTTGAAGGCATGTTGTTACACTACTAAATTGTTCTAAACTATTGTCACTTTTGAAACCAATTTTGAAGTTATTTTTGTACCTCAATTATTTCAAACATGTGGTTATGATACCTATTTTGGCCTAGCCCTTTTGCCTTAGAACATTTGATTATTTTCACATTAAATCTAAAACTCAACCTTTCAAAGTGCAAATACTAAACTAATTAGGTTCATGCTAAAGAATCATCTAATTTGGGCTTAGATTGTATACATTTTGTGTTTAGATTGTGTTACTTGGGTCGATTTCTTATTTGATATAAAAGACCCCTCGCCTAGTCCTAGCACTTATTGTTTGCTTTGTACCATTTTTAGAGTATCCTTTTGAACCAAGTTATTTCCATGTAATTTATTTGAGTTTTTATGTGCCAAAATTTTGAGTGTCTTAGTTCCATTGATCTAATAGTTTCTCTAAGTCAAAATTTGAGTCTTAGTGAACTAATTACTGAGTGTCATATGAGCAAATTACCTTAGTTTATTTTTATTTTGAGTTTTTTTTCAAGGTTTGTGTTTCCCAATCTAACCTTATTTTTATCATGATTATAAACACCTTTGGGAAAATTGTTTTTATCTCTTGATACTACTTATAAATTGTTCTACTTTGTTTAGACATTATTGTGATTGATTACAACCACCTTTGGTCAAATCAGTACATTATACTTAAATGATTTTGAGCCTTTGTGTTACTTTTGTTGTTGATTATAACCACTTTTGGGCAATTTAGTATCATTTTGTTAGAGTAGTCTCATGTTTGTTTTGTCGTACCTTTTCTTAGTTTAGTTGTTTATTCCTTTGTGCCTCTTTTATAGAGCCAAAAGTCCTTTTTTTTGAGACTCGATTGTTTGTTACCTTTAGACCCTTTAATCTTCATGTGACCTATTCATGGATCTAAACTCACCTCATTATAATCATAATGAGACTATGTATAATCCTAGCCATGGGAACTTTGTAACCATTGACCCTTTTGTTCAAGAGTCTTATGATGATGTAGCTTATGATAAGGATCCTTATCCATCTTATAACATCCTTTATGTTGAATAAAGGCATAACCATTTAGCATAATATTTGGTAACTATGACTCATTTTATAGGCCAAGAATTATAGTAAACACAATGATAAATTGATCAAATTATGCCTAACATTGAACAAAACCAATAATAAGAGCCCTATTATGTTACGATGCCAACATAGATAAGATATGATTCATACTTATTTGAACATCATTTATTAGAAAATAAATATGAGTCTTAGTTAGAGCTATCAAAGTAGGGAACAAGTTTCCATCAAAATTACCACATTAAAATCTATGAAATTTGATTAGAATGCCTAGTTATGCACTATATATTCAACCATTTGAATATACATCTACTAGTTATAGCCAAGATCCAGTCTAAATACCAAAAAAAGACCAAAATATGCTTACAAAAGGGAAAGTTATTATGGATGAACAAATGCAATAGGTCCATCAAGCATACTAAACCTATCTCAACCTAGTTTGTAATCTTAATACAAGGGTTGTTTCTAACATGCTGCTTATTGAGATAACTCCATCAATAGGGAAATAAATAGACACCTTGGGATATGTAAGCCAAAATTTAGACCCATTTATCCATAGTACATTGGTTGGTGGTATGTATAATGTGCATATCTTGATGGAAGATAATGTTACTTAAATAGAAGACAAAACCCAAAATATTATGGATAACACACAAGTGTAGTCTAATTTCAACCAAAGTGAATCTAAATTTACATTAAATAATACACAATAGATTCCTTAAAATAATGCCATGAGTGGTTTACAATAGCAGGGACTACGTACACCTATATACCAAAACTAACAAGTAATCTCCACTCCTCAACCAACTACTTCTTTGAACATGTAATAGCAGAAACCAAGTAACAATAGACTAACTTACCACCACAATAAGTGCATAACACTATGACACCTCAATCAATGAAAATGAATGTTACACAAAAACAAGCATAGACTAATGTAATTTATCAATCATCAACATTTTCTAACCAACAACATATTCCTATTGGTTAAAAAGTGCTAATTAGTCAATAGTTTCCAAACCAATAACAAGTGTCAAACCTTCAACAGTTTCCAAACTAATAAGTGTCTCTTCAAAAATAAGTGTCATTTCAACAACAATTATAGATCCAACAATAGGTGTTTATCCAACAACAAGGTTTTTACACATAGTAGGTAGCAGGTACTAGGAAATAACTACCTTTCACATAATAGGTATCACACGTGAAACAAGGATCTAACTACTAACACATTCAATAGTATGGATAAAGTTAGTAATGTGTTCCCTAAATCCAACATGCTTAAAAAATTAGGCATAAATTTAACTCCCAAGCCTAATAATACCATCACATTCTATAGATCAAATGCCATTACTATAGCCAAAATTCACTAGCTAGGGTTATGTATCCAACTGAAAACAAAATGTGCTTCAACAACAATGTATTTTGTACCCACAGTATAACCCCAATACATATATATGCATACCTAGTCATCTAACCAATTCAACTAGTATCCCACAACATAACTACCCAAATTAAAGTAATCCACCTTTAACCACACAACCTCCACAACAACATACCACTCCTTCTAATTTCCTTTCCCAAGAGTTGTAATTGATAAAGGATGCAATTTAAGCCATATAGGTTGGAAAAAAAATTCAAATTGGATGAGATATGTTCTTACCCATTCAATAGGGAGTATTTTAAAATACAATTTCTACCAGGTTATGAGCTACCTAGATTTGACAAATACAAAGGCAAAGGTGACCCTAGAGAGCATTTTAAGGAATTATTTATTTCTTGACAGCTAGTGGTCTATAGCAATATATACTTATTTCTACTCTTCCCAAGGAGTCTAGCTAGACAAACCTCAGAATGGCTATTGAAATTATCAAATAACTCTATACTTGTCTTTGATGATCTCTCAAAAAAAATTATACAACACTTTTCATATAATATTGAGCATGAGATTACTATTGTGGATTTAGGCAACACCAAATAGAAAACTAGTGAAAGATTTTTTATATATTTGCAACATTGGAGATCACTAGTAAGCTAGTTTACACATAATCTATTAGATAAATGGTTGGTTGTGATATAAACAAGGATAGGAATATACATTCAAATAGTTTATAACGAAAGGAATATATATTGAGAAATCCCTTTTCAATAAAGGCATAATTAATCTTTCTTCTTCCAATCAGAACCAAAACTATAACCAAGGATAGAACCATAATTAGAACCAATATCAAGTACAAAATTCAATTCCACCTCAAGCCAATAAAAATGAAAGAGCTAAAACCATATAATAAAAATGTTGTTGGTAATGGGGTTGTTGAATCACACCATGTTTAGATAGTGCAAACACTAGTTATTCATATACCTCCACCCATTCAACAACCACTTCATCCATACATTCAAATAGGACCTCCATAAAACTAACCACCACAAAATCAAAACCAATTAAAAACCCCTCCTCTAAGGAAAAGAACAACTATTTCTTTATAATTCATTGACCTTGGTAAGCCTAGTGAGTTTATGTTCTAAGTATTACTTTAAGAAAATATGATTAGTTGGCCATTACCAAAGCAATTTCTTGAAGGGACTTTATTTTTTGATTGATATAAGGAACTTAAATTTTTTGAGTACCATCATGTTAGAGGAAATTCGATAAGATAGTGTATCCAACTCAGACATCTAATTAAGAACATGCTAGAGAGTAGAGAGATATAAATAGACACCCATGCTCTTATGAATAATCATAAACTGGGTATCTATTAGAATCTATTTCCCCAACATAATAATAACAATAATAACTAATAGTAGTACCAATAATAACAACATTGGAAAATAACTCCACCACAAAATCAACAACAATAATGCCAGCCATAACAACAATTGCAAAATGGTTGAAACCAAGGGAAAATTTATCAAACCAACTAAGGAGGTCATCATTCATTGCATATACCTATAGCAATGTTGCAGGACACATTTTAGGGGGTCATATTTCCACCATCACTATCAACCCTAGACCAACTATAAATAGACATGGACCTTTGAATAATAATGTCTATTTTCTAAATGATACCTACCAACCTCCTTATGCTAGTGATTTTTCTATGGTCCATGTTGTTAATTAGGGACCATACCATCCAAGAATCATCATTTTGAGCCTCCTTACCCACTTATCCAACTAACAAAGCCAAGTTCCAAATCAATATTATGTAATGGAAACTTGACAAGCCTAAATCACCATCAGAGGACTATAATCAAATACTAAAATGAGCCTAATCAATATTTTGTGCCTATCCAAAATAAACCAATTGATAAATTTGAGGGGAAAACCTATGATATTATGGAAAAAATTAAGAAAACACCTACACATATATCAATCATAGATTTATTATTTACATGTACCATCTAAGAAGACATCCTAAAAGACTATCTGAACCAATTTATTGTTGGGAAATACGGAAGCACAATTGATTACCATGCACAAGCAACTTAAATATGCAGAATTAACCAGAAGTAACAAGTAACTAGAAATCAAAAACAACACAGAATATGAGAGACAATACACAACTTGTATTAATACTCCTCCAGAAAAGAATACAATAAAGAAGATGCCACTTCTTCACACCTCTCAGAAGCTTCCCACACCTCAAGTGTATAGTACTTCTTTCCTCAAAGCTCTCTCTCTTACGGTCCCAACACACAACTCAAACATAGAGTTGGTGTTCACCTCCAACCAACTAGTATCCACTACTGCCAGTACACAAGTGCTCCACGCACTCCAAGTACACAATCATACTTCAAGTAGATCTCCCCTGAACTTGCAACACCCTGCAACTCAACTGATCTTACTTTGGAAGGGTCTACCTTGCCTTCCTCTATGCTCAATAACCGAGTACACATTATACTCCAAGTAGATCTCTCATGATCTTGCTACCTATTGTGTTGATATCCTCCCTAATCTTGCACACCTACAAATCAATCTGGTTCTACACACCTGTAAACCTAGATCCTACACCCACATACACCTACAGATCAATGATCTTACTTACCATGTAGATCTCCTAATGTAGCCATGCACACCTGCTAACCAAGATCATACATACATGAAGAATCCTTTTGATTCTCCAAAACTAGCACCCACACTTGGCACTACTGTGGAACTAGGAGGAACACCCTTGCTCACTTCACACATAGAAGGAGCTAACTTTGCTCAACTCAAACTAGCACAAATTAAAATACAGCCCATGAGTCTATTATATAGATCTCATGCATACAATAATTAGACATCTAATTACAATAATTAGATCTATAGCTTCTAGTCTAAAATTGGCTCTTAACATGCAAACACTCGATTCATTAACTAACTATCTGTGAATTGGTAGTTCTGAACTGCACAGGCGACTGACATCGGTCCTTGTCTGCTTGGAGGTGACTGACGCCAGCTGACTTTTGACTGACATTGGTTTCTCTTCTATCTGCACCCTACCGATGTCTATTGGCCTGACTAATGCCAGTGTCTCTAACACTCAGCAACCTCCTCCCCTATTTGCATTAGTGAAGCTTTTAGCTCCACAACCTAACAATCTCCCACTTGGAGATAAACAGCTGCACTATACCTATACCTGTACCCCATCTAATCTATTTCCTAGCTTGTATCCCTCTTCAAGCTCAATCCTAAAGGCCCACCACACAACCTGTGGTGCACCTCCTATCATCTGAGTACCCTACCACATCCGAACCTACAAAGCCATGTAGTGAAGTCCTGACCCTGCAAAGCATGAATCCCTGCTACTAGTCCCTCTCAGATACCTGAGAACCCACTTCCCTGAATTGGATCCTAACTCTTTGATAGCACCCATTGCGTGGGCAAACTCAGGTCTATACCAAACCTCATGTGATTTTGGACACTGAACTGTCCAGCCCTTGGTGTGATCTAGTTCTATATCTTGTGTATTGAACCTCACTAACACTTGATTCACATCAGCTCCCACTGGAGACAAAATCAACCTGTGATCTTCCATGTCTCTCATGCCAAAGAATTTTGTTGCTCTAAATTACTCATGACATGCCACTAAACTAACCTTAACCTTAGCTCAGCAAAACCCTGTATGTTTGAACCTGCACCAAGCTCATCCTCCACATACAGCAATAGGATAATGTTGCGACCATCATCCACCTAGTAAGAAAAAAATAATGGTTATACTGACATTGACTAAAGCCCTACTTTGTCATCCACTTGGTACCACCTATCAGCCCTGTACCACTGTCCTGCAGCTTCCTCAAGACCATATGACCTAGCCTTTCATCTCACATGTCCATTCTCTCTATTCTTTAACTAAGGTATCCATTCATCTCTTAGTGCTTTCTTCTGGCTGGCAACCCTACCAAATCTTCTATTTGGTTCTACATCATATTCTTGCCATGCTCCCACTGTTTCCTGGATCCTTCCTACTCTGTAGTGAGCAATGAGTATAAAGAAGAGGAATAATGAATTTGAGGCTTACTTACCCATTCAGTCCTCCATATGGGCATTTGAGACTCCTTGACAGTTTGTTGTCCACCCAAAATCCATTACAGTGATTGACCTCAATCACCACACAATCTGCATCTGATCGACGTCGGTTCCCATGCGACTATCCTTTCTATTGACATTAGTTATGTGACCGATGTCAGTCTTACCTAGTCACTGACATCGATTCCCTGACTGACGCCAGCAGCCACCCTATTTGACACCACTGGTTCTGGTCTGCACATGATTGACATCAGCACCTATCTGTTCGATGTTGGTAACTGTGTTCACCTATGAGTGATGACTTTTTACCTGCGAGCTCTCCATGGATCAAAACCCTATCCAAACTGCCCTGCTCAAAGTTACTCAGCCTTTTCCACTGATCTCTATCTGCCATCTCCTCCATAAACACTAAGGCTTTCTAGTTCTTAAGTCTGTCAAAGATATATGACTTCCTCTTAAGAACATGCATCTCCTTCTTGCTCATGTGACCAAGCCTACAAAGCCACGTCTCTGTAACAGAAGAAGAATCAGTAATATAAGTAAGTAGATAAAGAGTACCTACTTTCTTACCACCAGCTAATTCAAGTGCATTTGCTGTGAGAGTTCTTGTGCATCTCTCATCACCCAACTTTCCTGAAGAAATTAGCCGCATCTCCAAGACTGGGCCCTACATGACCTCCTTCAACACCCATGTGTTGGCTGCCTGCAATTTCAGCCACACTTCCCCTTTGCCAACAATCTGACAAGGCTCACCAACCCCTCTACTTGGGGCTGCATGGAAAGAGGCAATAGAATCTATTAACCAAGATTCAACTTTATCCAAGAAACATACCAGAGCATCTTATGCAACAACACCTGCAACATCTACTTCTTTAGTTCCTTCATATTGATCTTCCACAAACCAACAATTTTCTTTTCCCTGCTCTTTCTTTCCATAGGGCCATAATTGACCATTTGTGCTTTTCAATTCCTCCATTCTTAGCTTAATTTCTTCTACCGTTGCTATACTCCCACTCAATCAGAAACCCCTGAGAGTGACCTGTAACCAAACACAAAATTGCTTCCTGTAACTTGGCTCTGATACCACTTGTTGGGAAATACGGAAGCATAATTTATTACCATGCACAAGTAACTTAAATATGTGAAATTAACCAGAAGTAACAAGTAACTAGAAATCAGAAACAACACAGAATATGAGAGACAATACACAACTTGTATTAATACTCATCTAGAAAAGAATACAATAAAGAATATGCCACTTGTTCTTCACACCTCTCAAAAGCTTCCCACACCTCAAGTGTACAGTACTTCTTTTCTCAAAGCTCTCTCTCTTACAGTCCCAACACATAACTCAAACACAGAGTTGGTGTTCACCTCCAACCAATCAGTATCAACTACTGCCAGTACATAAGTGCTCCACGCACTCTAAGTACACAATCATACTTCAAGTAGATCTCCTCTGAACTTGCAACAACTTGTAACTCAATTGATCTTACTTTGGAAGGGTCTACCTTGCCTTCCTCTATGCTCAATAACTAAGTACACACTGTACTCCAAGTAGATCTCTCCTGATCTTGCTACCTATTGTGTTATTGTCCTCCCTGATCTTGTACACCTGCAAATCAATCTAGTTCTGCACACTTGCAAACCTGGATCCCGCACCCACATACACCTACAGATCAATGATCTTACTTACCATGTAGATCTCCTAATGTAGCCATGCACACCTGCTGACCAAGATCATACATACATGAAAAATCCTTTTGATTCTCCAAAACCAGCACCCACACTTGGCACTGCTGTGGAACAAGGAGGAACACCCTTGCTCACTTCACACATAGAAGGAGCTAACTTTGCTCAACTCAAACTAGCACAAATTATAATATAGCCCATGAGTCTATTATATAGATCTCATGCATACAATAACTAGACATCTAATTATAATAATTAGATCCACAGCTTCTAGTCTAAAATTGGCTCTTAACATGCAAACACTCAGTTCGTTAAGTAACTATTCGTGAACTGGTAGTTCTAAACCACATAGGTGACCGATGTTGGTCCCTGTCTACCTAGAGGTGACCGACGCTGGCCGACTTGTGATCGATGTTAGTTTCTCTTCTGTCTTCACCCTACCCATGTTGGTTAGCCTAACCAATGCTGGTGTCTCTGACACTCAGCAACCTCCTCCCCTGTTTGCATTAGTGAAGCTTTTAGCTCCACAACCTAACAATATTTGATAGGACCTAGGTTCCCCAAAGCTCTGACACAACTTGTTAGAATTAAGAGCACACATGATTACCATTGTATAAGCAAATTAAGATGCAAAAATAACCAAAAGTACAAGTAACTATCAATGAGAAATAACATAGAATATGAGAGGCAACACAATTGTATTCAACTCAGTTAGTAGGAAATTACAACAAAGAGATCACACTCTTCTTCCACTTTGTGGGCATACTAGTAATCTTCCCTCAAGAGTAATCTTCTCTCAATACAGGTCACAACACATAGCTAACACAAGCTATTGTTCACCTCATTATACTACCAGTACAATCGAGTACGAACTGGTACTCCAAGTAGATCTCACCATGATCTTGCTCCTTGATGTATTGTTGTCACCTTGGATCTTGCTCCCTTGCAGATCTCCTTTTGACCCTCACATACACACACCCCTGCAGACCAACCCGATCTTACTTATCACATGTAGGTTTCCACCATGATCTTACAACACCCTGTAGATCAAACCTGATCTTACATACATGAAGAATCCTACTTGATTCTACCATGGGAAGAACACTCCTAGTTCTACACTTTACAATACAGCCCCATGGGTCTATTATATAGATCCCATGCATACACTAATTTAGACAAGCGGCTCAAGACTCAAAGTAGTCTTTAACATGCAAACAACTCATTTAACTAACTGACTATTTGTCAACAACCAATTCTGGAACCGCACAGGTGATCGACGTCGGTCCCTATCTAACTAGAGGTGATCGATGTCAGCCGCCTCCTGCTGATGTCGATTGCTTTCTGTCGACCCCTACCTGATTTCATTGTGGCCTGCTGATGTCAATGACTATGACACTCAGCAACCCTCCATGTTTGCATCTGGGTGAAGCTTTTAGCTCCACAACCTAACAATCTCCCACTTGGAGATAAATATCTACACCTATACCTATACTAGTACATTGTCTAATCTGCATCCTAGCTTGTATTCCTCTTCAAGATGAATCTTGAAGACTACCCACCACACTCCTTGTGGTGTTAATCCTGTGCCTAAATTTATCCATTCTTAGCTTACCTTCTTCTGCCATTGCTATACTCCCACTCAAATAGAAACCCCTGTGAGTAACCTGTAATCAACACACACTAACCAGATCTAAACCATCTATTAGTCAAACTCGCTCTGAGAACATCCAACCTCACTCTAATACCATTTGATAGGACCTAGGTTCCCCAAAGCTCTGTCACAACTTGTCAGAATTAAGAGCACACATTATTACCATTGTATAAGCAACTTAAGATGTGGAAATAACCAAAAGTACAAGTAAATATCAATGAGAAATAACACAAAATATGAGAGGCAACACACAATTGTATTCAACTCAATTAGAAGAAAATTACAACAAAGAGATCACACTCTTCTTCCACTTTGTGGGCATACCAATAATCTTCCCTCAAGAGTAATCTTCTCTCAATACAGATCATAACACACAGCTAACACAAGCTATTGCTCACCTCATTGTACTACCAGTACAATCGAGTATGAACTAGTACTCCAAGTAGATCTCACCATGATCTTGCTCCTTGATGTATTGCTATCACCTTGGATCTTGATCCCCCGCAGATCTCCTTTTGACCCTCGCATACACACACCCTTGTAGACCAACCCGATCTTACTTATCACATGTAGATCTCCACCATGATCTTGCAACACCCTACAGATCAAACCTGATCTTACATACATGAAGAATCCTACTTGATTCTACCATGGGAAGAACTCTCCTAGTTCTACACTTTATAATACAGCCCCATGGGTCTATTATATAGATCCCATGCATACACTAATTTAGACAAGCGGCTCAAGACTCGAAGTAGTCTTTAACATGCAAACAACCCATTCAACTAACTAGTTATTCATCAACAACCAGTTTTAGAATCGCACAGGTGATCGACGTCAATCTCTATCTGACTGGAGGTGATCGACGTTAGCTTACTCCTGTCGATGTTGGTTGCTTTCTATCGACCCTTGCCCGACGTTACTGTGGCCTGTCGATGTCAGTGACTGTGACACTCAGCAACCCTCCATGTTTGCATCTGGGTGAAGCTTTTAGCTCCATAACCTAACATTTATTATGTTAGATGATATCACTCCAAACAAATTCTAAGTTATGGTAGGAAACTTGGCCCCTGACCAACATCTCACATTTGACCAAAGTGATATGTCTTTTGTAATCCCTATGCATAATAACCCATTTTACATTGAAGTTGGTATAACAAACCATAGAGTTAAACATGTCCTTGTAGACAATGGTTTGGGACTTAACATTGTGTCTCTAAAGTTGGTCAAACATCTCAAACACACAACAGTCAACTTTTATCTAGATACCATCATTATCAAGGCATATGATAATGAAAAATGAGAATCTCAAGGTACCATCATCCTTCTAGTGGTCATTGGTCCATTGACCCATAATACTTAGTGCCATGTTTTAGACTTAAAACTATCTTACAATTTATTATTGGGATGATCGTGGATCCATGAAATTAGGGCTATACCTTCTACATTGCATCAATGTATAAAATTTCCACATTCAAGAATGGAAGTGACTATACCTATTGATCTTTAGCCATATATTTATTTTAAATGCCTTGAGGCCACATATAAAATTAAAACTACCAGTTTGGCATGAATCCTATGCCTAAATTAGATAGAGAGTGTAGAGTAAAAAATACTCTATGTTTCATTTTGATTCACAGTCGCGCAATCCAAAATTTGTCCTTGTACACTTTGGTTTGAGAAGATGGAGTTTTGATTTAGAGTGCAGGCTCGAATTTCTTTTTGCCTCAATTTTGTCTAAGTGTCAAAATTGAGTAGAAACTACCAAGTGTCATCAACTGAGGCGCCTTTCATAATTTCTAAAAGTTGGTCAGGACGTGCCATGTGTCTCATAACAATTCAGTAGAATGTGACAAGTGTTAGCATCCACATTTCATATCGACATCCACATTTAAAATCTCTTTTGATCAGAAGGTTTCAATAAGCTAAGTATCAGGATCAAGTGGAAGGCACCAGGTGGCAACAGTGGAAGATTTCAATGTGCTTTTCTAAAAGCAATGGAAGATGCCACATATCCCCAGCTGAAGAGATTAGAAGCCACCACGTGTCAACCTCTAAATTATCTTTATTTTTTTAATTGACAAGTAGACTATGGTGGGTCCCAAGTTTTTGTTCTGAAGCAAGCACAAGCTGCCAAGTGTCACTGTCCATGTAAGTATGAAATAAGGCCTAATTGTTTCTATAATATAGATAGGGTAACATGGAGATGGACATGTGTTACCTTCCATAGGCTTCTCAAAAGGTAGCTAAAGGTAATGGAAATCACCACGTGTCCTTTATCAAGAATAAGTGAAAAATGCCACATGTCCTTGTCCTCTTTTTGAAGTTTCTCGGGTGAGAACTATTTTGGGTCCCACTTTCTATAGAAATTGTTTAAGTTTTAAGAGAAGCGGATGGCGACAGATGTCAAGGACTGAATACCTCTAAGCAAAGACACAGTAAAATTATAGGTTACGCAGAACATGCCACATGTCTTCATTAAGTGTTGTGGAAGCCACTAAGTGGCATGTTTTAGTGCCTCAAATAATAAGGTTTTCAAGAAATTGGCCAAGTGTCCTTTTCCATTTAATAGAAGGGAGCGTCTTGTGTATCTATTTTAGCCAATGAACTATTGGAAGATAGAGCGTTTTAGAATCTAAGAAATATCTTCTATTAGACACTTCTAGTCTAGTTAAAGTCTTAGTTGGGCCATTAGATTGGGAACATGCAAACAATCTGGAACGAATCCAATGCTATAAAGAGGGGTGCAGAGATCACCAGAAATGATCATCAGAAGATTGGAGAGAATTTTTTTGTGAGAGACTATTATCAAGAGTTTTTAGACTTTTAGAGCTGTGATCAGGAATATCATTTACATATGTTCTATTTTATTCCTTTCCTCCCAACACTCGAGATAAAGAAGAGACTAGCTTCTTAAAAATTTGGAGGTCGTTTCAAGTTGCAAGTCAGAGAGCTACAAGGAGTCAGAGCTGTGGACCAGTAACCAGATAGTAATCTACTATAAATATAGGTATTCTTTTACCACCTTTGGTAACTAGTCCAAGAAGAAGAGTCAATTAGTTTATACCAATACCAAGATTAAATATGGGAGCCCCTATACCCCCAAGAAATTATGCAAGTTGGAACACTGGTAGTCCTTTGATTCTCCCAATACCACCAGCCACTTAAGATCCCATCCTAGTAAATGCCTTGAAAGCTTTTCCCAAATTTAGTGGGAAAGATTTTAAAACACTTAAAAAAAATCTTCAAGATGTATTAGATGTCTGTGCTATACATGTTGTCACACAACAAAATGTGGCTATAAGGTTATTAGTAACTTATTTTAAAGGGAAGGCTCTAGAATGGCACAAGTCCTTGACCCCAAATACCATATCTATGTGGGATCAGCTCAGAGATCTTTTCTTTGAAGGATTTGAAGAAAAGGGTGATAAGTCTTCTTTGTTACAGTAATTGATTACCATCTAAAGGGCACCACAAGAAGAAATGACTGACTTCAACTCCAGATTTCAAAAGACTTGGGAAAGGATTCCTACTACCTCTAGACCATTACCAGGTATGGCTATAGTGTTTTATCTTAAGGCTTTAAATTTAGATATATCTATTATGATTTAGTCACTTGGAGGTCAGACTCTGCTAGAGGCTTATGACTATGCAGTCAGAGCTGAAAATAACTTGATAGATGCTGGAAAGTTGCCCCCAAGGCCTTCCATGCCCATGTTTCTAGAAATTACCTTTCCATTACCTCAAGAAGCCCCTAAATCCATAACCCCACCTATGTCTATGTATCAATATCCTCAACTACCTGCTAAATAACTTGTTCCTACTCAATCATTTGAGATGAATGATATCAAGAATATCTTAAGGACATTTTCTAATGAGTTGATTAACATAAAGAGAAAGCAGAATCCTTACCCTAGACCTAAATATCAAGGCTACCAAGGAAATAGATTTTCATCATAGCCAAACCAATACCAAGGTCCTCAAAGGCAAAATAACCCTCAGCTAGCAAACCAAATAGTTGTAGTCCCTACACCCTCACAAATTATTCCCCCCAATTCGAATAGGGAGATTGTTCCAGGGAAAAATAACTATGTAGATAACACCAATGCATGGTGTTTTCCTTGTAATAATTCTCATACATCTAGAGATTATCCCATGGGTAATATACAATAAAAGGTGGCAAAGCAAAGAAGAATGGATGGACAATTTGTAGGTACTAATGACAACCAAGACTATCAATCTCTTGGTATGCAAAATTCAGTCCTAATGGCTCAGATGCAAGGAATGTCTTTATAACAAGAGGAAGAAATAGCCCCAAAACATGCTTTGTTCTCATGGATTGATGATGAACAATCAATATTCTTGAATGAAGCTTCCACTTCCAAGAAACCAGTGATGTAATCAGATTACTATACTAGATTAAAGAGAAGAATGGTGGAGTAGCCTGAAGTTGCAAATAGTCAAGTTATGGAGAATCCTCCATCCCAAAGTCAAAGAAATATAACTGTTAGACCAAAAATGCCACAACCAATGCTAAATCAAGTAGTTCTAGGACAAATTCAAGAAAAAGCAAGGTATCCTTACTTTCCAAGAACCCAAACTCTGGGACCAATGAATGTGGTAGATCAATTAAAGAGGATTCTAGCACAAGTATCAATCCAAGACATATTAGCCATCCCTAAACAAAAAATGCTATTACAAGAGGCTCTGCAAGGCCAAGCAATGCCTAAACATACTAATATCAAAGAAAGACTTGCTGATAAATAAAAACTCAAGGATACAATTCCCTTGAAGACAATAGCCTTTGTGAACAATGCAACAGAGGTAAGTAAATCCAAACCAGAGCCTTTCTATTTGACTTTGATAGTTGAAAAGAAACTCTTGCATAATGCCTAAGTAAATAGCTGATGCTTTAAAAATAAAGTATGAACCCCTTGCAAAAGGAGTTATGTAGCTAGATGGCAAAATAGTACAAACAATGGGGAGAATTAAACAACTCCCATTGCAATTATATACTTGTCCTAATATAATTGTCAATCAAGACATAGTAGTCATAGATATACCTCCTATTTTTGGTTTATGTTTATCCAGAGACTTTACAGCTAAAATAGGAGGATATATGTCTCTTGATTGGTCTCACCTCATCCTGAGAACCAAATATGGTTCAAAGATGAAAATTTTATCTGAACCACTATCAAAGGACCATATCACTAAGAAACCAACATCAAAATTCAAGGTAGATCATGCTATGTTAAATAAGGAAGAAAGGGTTTTTGTTGAAGAGTTAGGCGACTGGACTGAGCATGATCAAGAAGAAGAAAATAACCAGTTGTTAGCTATGATGCATAGTGACCCATATGGGAATTATGATTCTATTGGTCTGGGAACTTATGTCATTTTTTATGAGGATCATGAAATCCCTAATGTTTTAAGGGAAGAGGAACCAACTACTCAAGAATTTGGAAAAGATTCAAAAATTTGGACCTTAAATTTTGATGGGGCTTGAAGTAAAAATGGTGTTAGAGCAAGAATTTGTCTTACTGCTCCAAATGGTGAGAAAATTTTAAGGGCTATCTGTTTCCAATTTGCCTATACAAATAATGATGTTGAGTATGAATCTCTAGTACATGGGCTCCTGCTAGCCAAGAAAAAGGGAATAAAGAATCTAATGGTAAAAGGAGATTCAAAATTAATAGTAAAGCAAATTAGAGAAAAGGCAGTAGCCAAAAATGTAAGGATGAGATCCTACAGACATAGGATTTGGGATTTAATGGAAGATTTTAAAGCCTTCAATTTTGAAGTAGTCCCTAGGATTCAAAATTTTGAAGCTGATAGGATGGCTCAGATTGGTTCACAGTTTGATCCAACAATTGGCCTATTAATTAACAATGAGTCAGTAAAAGTTATAGTGAGGCCAACTATTCTAGACAATGATGAGAATTGGCAAGTGTTTGAAAAATATTCTCAGGTACTCTCATTCTTACAACAATCAGATGAGTTTGCTGATCAATTTCAAACCAAAATTGAAGAAGCATATGGAGATCAAGTCATACAATTAAAGACTAATAAGCTTCCCAAAGGCTTGATCACTTTAGAGAATCTATTTGATCCAGAAGATGTAAGTCTGGAGAAGAGAAGGTTCCAAGTAAACAAAGCAGACTATTCTAAAATTGAGGTGAGTGAAGGGAAAAAATTAAAAGTTGGAAATTCTACAACTTAAGAAGAAAAGGAAAGACTAGTTGAATTGTGCAAAAAATATGATAGGGTCATAGCCTGGAGCTATGAAGACCTTCATGGATATAATAAAGACATTATTCAGCACATAATAGAATTGACTGAAGGATCTAAGCCCATCAGACAGAAATAGAGGCTAGTAAATCTAAGGATTGAGCCTCTAATGATAGATGAGTTGCAGAAACTTTTAGATTCTAAAATAATTTTTTCAATTAAACACTCAACCTGGGTGTCGAATCTAGTACCAATTAGGAAAAATAATGGTGATATAAGACTTTGTGTAGATTTTAGAGATCTAAATAAAGCATCTTTGAAAGATCACTATCCCTTGCCCTCCATGGAACAAATTCTACAAACTGTGGCTGGATCAAAGAAATTTTCTTTGCTAGATGGTTTCTCTAGATACAATCAGATTTGGTTGGCTGATGAAGACCAATACAAGATTGCTTCTACTACCAAATGGGGAACATTTGCATATGCTAAGATGCCATTTGGCCTATCAAATGCTGGAGCCACTTTTTAGAGAGCTATGGATGTTGCATTTGGGGAACTTATAAATAAAATCATCTTGATTTATCTTGATGATCTTACTATTTTTTTAAAAAAAGTTGTTGATCATTTAGGAGCTATTTTTAAGAAATGTCAAGAATTTGGAATATCCTTGAACCTTAAGAAATGTATCTTTGTTGTCCTTCAAGGCAAATTATTGGGGCATATAATATCTAAAGGAGTTTCCATAGATCATGAAAGAGTTGTAGCTATAATGGATTTATCTCTTCTAGTAAATAAAAAAGCAGTTCAGTCTTTTTTAGGGAAGATTAATTTTGTTAGTAGGTTCATATCTAATTTTGTAGGCTTAGTGAGACTAGTAACACTCTTGTTAAAGAAATATCTGATTTTCAAGTGGACTACAGAAGGAAGGCAAGCTTTTAAAAAGGTCAAGAAGGCTATCTCAACAACCCTAGTACTTAGAAACCCAGATTTTTCTAAGCCTTTTGTAATGTATGTCTATGGAGGAGAGTTAAGTATTGCTACTATCTTAACACAAAAGGATGATAGATAGGAGGGAGAGCACCCAATAGCCTTTTTCTTAATAACTCTCAGGGAGTATGAAACTAGATACAACTTTGTAGAGAAACAAGCATATGCTATGGTAAAATCCTTTAAGAAATTCAAGCATATGGTGTCAGGAAGCAAAATTCAGATACTTGTAGCTCACCCAAGTGTTGGAGAATACATCATGGAGGGATAAATTATTGAAAAAAGAGCTAATTGGATAACCAAGATCCTTGAATATGATGTAGAGGTCAAACCCACTAAGTTAGTTAGGGATAGGGGTTTGTGCCAATATATGACTCAAAAGCTTGAAAAGATGATACTTGAAGAGACAAATGAACTCAAGAAGAAAAGGGAATTGTATTAAGAATACAAGAGGTAGATCAGGAATCTTGGGTCACAAGTAGGATTCATTTTATGAAATATGGAATTTATCTAAGAGAACTCCCTCAAAATAAGAGAAGATACTATAGGATACAAGGAGTTCATTTTGTTTTAATTGAACATGTCCTTTTCAAAAGAAATTCTGATGGCAAATTGTTAAGATGTGTAGAAAAGGCTGAGGCTAAGAAAATACTACATGAATTGCATCATGGAGTATCAGGTGGACATTTTTATACAAAGACCATATCTATAAAGATAAGTGAGGTAGGTTATTTTTGGCCTACTTTATTTACAAATTGTTATTAGCTAGTTAAAAAATGTCAATCCTATCAATATTATGTAGGGATGAGAAGGAATGCAGCAATGCCCCTTAGTCCTATAATTGTGGATGAACCTTTTGCTTAATGGGGTCTTGACTTCATTGGAATGATAAATCTAGTGTCTAGTATGGGTCACAAATGGATATTAACTGCCACAAATTATTTGACCAGATGGACCAAGGCTGTGCCACTTAAAGAAGCAATAGAAAATGTGATCCTAGATTTTCTAAGGAGTATCACTACTCGCTTTGGGGCTCCTCACACCATAATTTTAGATAATGCTAAAGCATTTTTAGGGTCTAAAGTATCCAAATTTACATTAAATCATGGAATATATCTGAAAAGTTCCTCCAATTATTACCCTCAAGGTAATGGTTTGGCAGAATCAACTAACAAGAACCTGATTAGACTCATCAAAAGAATTGGGGCTGATCACCACAAGGAATGACATAAAGTGCTTAATTTAGCACTGTGGGCTAATAGAATCATGCCTAAATAGGTTATCAAAATGTCCCCATATGAATTGGTATATAAACAATTTGATGTAATACCACTAAGTTTGGAGATTCCTACTCTCCAACTGATCAAACAAATTGAAATTTAAAAAAATGGCCCCATACAGGTCAGACTTGCAAAACTTTTGGAAGTTCAAGAAAAGAGGGATGCAGCCCATGATTCATTGGTAAAGCATCAAAAAATAATTAAAGACTATTTTGATAAAAGGACTTCAAATCCCCATTTCAAAACAGGCTCAATTGTTTTGAAATGGGATGCAAGAGCCACCAAGCCAGGTCAACACACTAAATTTGAAGCATTATGGACTAGCCCTTATAAAATTCATGCGTGTAAATAGAAAAATTTGTTTGAGCTAAAAACAATGGAAGGCAAACCTGAAGAGATTCCTATGAATGGAATCTATTTGAAACATTTTGGTTAGGTTGTGTCCCTGATGCATTATAGTTAGATAGTTTCCCTTAGTTGTTTTGTTTTCCCATTTTGCTTTCCCGCTTTCTTTTAAATAAGTGTTCTTTGAACATGTAGTAGCAGCTCAAAGTTTTTTCAAAATTTTCAAAAATTCTCACTACATTGAATATCTCCCAAATCTTTAGAAATCCCCAAGGTACCTTGCATTCCCACTTGCATAACGTGTTTATCTCACTGTCCCATAAATATTGAGTAAGATTTGTTAACGGTTATCTGAGTTTAATGCCATTTTAAGACTTGATGGGTCAATAAATACCTCCTAGCAAGAGTTAAATCTTACAATTTCTCAAACATTCTTGCATCTGCAAAAAAATATCCTTCTACTTGCATTTTCAGTTCTTTGTAAACTTGCTTAAGCAAAAGTGCTTTTTGTTTTGTAAAAGTTCATACCAGTTATCATAGAATAGATATAGAGATAGAGGGAGCACAGTCTTTACAACAAGGAGCTAGGATGTATGAATCCCTTCATAAGTTTCTTACAAGTAAGTCATATGCTTCAGCTCTCACGCAACCATTGAAGACCTACCCACGGATTAGAATCCTTGAAGTTGGTCAAGCAAGTGACCCAATAAAGATAAGAAATTATGTAGATGGAGTCATGGACCCAATTCTTCAAAGAGCTAGTAGAAAAACTCTCAAAGAAGGGGCACATCAAAGGTGTCTTCAGAGGGCCAAGGTGGACAATATGAGACATTTGTAATGAGGATCTAGACTTCAAAAGTGGCACAATTCATTGTCCCAAGTGTGCATCCATGCCCTGACTTGGTCAAACTATGCATAGACTTGTTCCATGCACCCTCAAACACCATACAACAAGGTCCATTCATGGTGCAAATCACATCATATGCTATCAGAGACATGTTAGCCCTATATCACAATAAGACAGCTATGTTTCCCACTATTGCTAAAATGCAAAGAATGTGGGCAAACATCAATACTCAGTTGAGCTTCTTAAGATTTGAATTGAAAATGGTCAATCATGATACTACTGTACCTACACTCCCTCTAACAAGAGCCCAATTTGCACAAGCTAGCCAAGATGCACTATCTATGATGGCTTTCATTTTTGGAATGAAAGATGATATGGCAGTCTATGGAGAATAAAAGGCTATCCTCTTCAGGCTGAAAACCATCGACAAGACTCAAGAGTATCAACTTGATTTTTTTGAACATATTGCATACTCAATGGTGGAAGAACTTGCCCGATTCAAAATAAAAGGGGTTTTCAAGTACTCTTCTTATATGTTTCACCTCATGCTATATCAAAAATCTGACATCTTTTCCCAACATATGCATCTTGATATGTATGACCCAAGTTTTGATCCCCAAAGGACCACTCCTATGTCTGCATGGACACATATTTTGTCAAAAACTAGCAATCCATATGAATTTTGGGAACTATTTGTTGCCCCTACTTTTTGTCACCTCAGCCCAAAACCAATTATAAATAGACTATTTCTAAGTGTTTCAAATTTTCTGGCCAATTGCCCAATTCCTTGTGATTTCATTTTTGGATCCCACCACAGAATTATTAGAGTTCATGGTTTTTGTGGGGAACCAATGTTGCTACCTAAGATTTTGAATCTTAGGTTAGCATTCTTAGAGGTCACTAGGTAGGTGTCTAAAATAGATAATGAATATGGCTTTGGGAAGAGGAAGAGGACAATGTATATGACCCACATGGTTTCATAGCTTCCTAGATAAGGACTAATAGGGTTGCAACTAGAATTGCACATGAGGGTCACCCCTTTTGGGAAAATAGGAAAAATCCTAGGGAAGATACTCCTAGATTTTATGTTGAATTAATAGATTTGCCCCTTCCAAAAAACAGACCATGGGAAGCTTTCTATGCTAAGTAGAGGGATTTTGATCCTAAATTCAGAATGACTTCTAGCTTAAGAAGGGCACTAAAGAATAAAGATTGGGATGTTGATAAAATAGAAGCCTATTGGAAATATAGGCAATAAATTTGTCAGACAACTCATTCTTTTGGAAATGTGGACTTAGATGAGTGATGGTAAGAACTATGGGATGAGTGCCATTTGTCCCTTGTATCTAGCCATGACACAAGCAATTTGCTAACATAGGGTGTAGAGCCAGAAGCCAGAGCAGGATCAAGCCAAGAGTTACAGGCCCTAGAGTAAACCACAGCTATAGTCACTATAACAGTTTGGCCACAATCTCTTAGCATCATGGAAAGACAAAATAGTGTGGTGCCTTCACCACCAAAAGCTTCCCCATCAATAGAAGTTATTGAAGTTTCTAGTTCCCCACAAGCACTACTAACAATAGTGGTAGATGTTAGAGAAAAAGAAGCACAGCCAAAAGAAGAAACACCAAGGAAATAGAAAAGGCTGAGGTTTTAACTTGAGTCTGAGGAGAGGGTAGAACCCTCACAATGCCAATTACAAAGTACTGTAGTTGCTTCTCAGGTAAGTATCATTCTTCCTCCTCCTCAATATTTTTCTTCTCCTATCAACATGATGCTTTCATCTAGCTAGATGACATTCCCTACCACCTCTACCATGCCCATTTCTCACTTCACCCTATCTATCCCTACTCAAGCCTTAACATTGCCTCACTTTTCTCCCTCTATTCCCAAGAAGCTACCTCCTCAGATTGCCCATAGCCAACAATTGGCTATTCCATATGGTTTACCATAAGGATATCCTTTTGTGGGTGGGCACATTACCTCTCTTTCTACCTTCCAAACTCAAGTAGACGTTGCTAGGAAGGCGAAGGAAGCCTGAAGAGAGAAAAAGAAGATCAAGGAAAATAAAGCCTTGGCTACACCACATCTATGGTCACAATTTGACCCAATTCAGTAGCAACTAATAGTGACTCATTTATCACCAAATGTAATCAAGCTAAGTGAGCAGATACAGCTAGAAGACTACACAATGAATGTAGTGGCCATCGACATGTCCCTATTCAGGCCATAAGACAAAAATTAGCTGTTAACTAAATCCACTTCTACAGTTGTTGAAGACTAATTGAAAACATCAAGGAAGCTATAGAAGATGGAGGTTGATCTAGTCAAGGAGAAGGCAAAATATAGCAGTTTGACCATAGAAATTGATAGAAAAGACAATGAAATAGAGAGCCTAAATAAATAGTTGCAAGATACTATTTCCCTTCAAACTCACCAGGTGATCTAGGCCCAAAATGATTCCTTAAAAGTGGGGCTAATGCAGGTAAAAGATGTAGTTACAACTCTAAGGTGAGAAAAAGTAGCATTACAAGGAAAATGCAAGGAAAGCTTGTTACAAGTTACTCAATTACAATAGAAGTTGTTGGATGAATAGAATAATAACACAGCTATACAAGCCCAATTTCAAGTCAAGCAACAAAGAGCAAAATAATTGACATTGGAGCTAGCCAATAGGCCAAAGAATGTCAGAGTGTTAAATCTGGTGGAGCTAAATGAATCAATGTGGAAGAGAATCTCTTTGGAGATTATTTAGCTCAGGCCTTCTCTCACCTTCCTATTAAATGCACAAAAATTGTGTGAAAAGGTGGAGAATTTAGTTGTAAACACTCTAGCTATAGTTTTTGGCAGAGTATTGGACTCTAAAACATTTTTGTAAAAGCTTTATGATGCAACAGATGGAATGTTGTCAACAATAGGAATTGATAACAAAATGGTCACTACTAAGCGAGTAAATGAGGTTCTTAATTGCAACTCAATAGCCATCAATTACAGAGAGATCCTAGATGTCATGAAAGAAGGAATCAGTGAAATGAAATAGCACATTGAAGACCTAGTGTAATTAGGTCTTCCTTCTCCATTTCTTGATGACAATACTGTGCTCATGGTTGATGAAATTAAACCTTTGCACTTGACCAAGCAGAATGAACAGACAATTTTTCAAGATTTAAGGGATGATTCATTAGTCCCTGAAGTAGAAGCTGTTTTGATTCATGTTTCCTAGTTTGAACTCAAATTGAAGGCTATGGTTCAAATTTTGCAAAAATTTTCACACAAGGATATTATTAACCTTGATTTAGCCTTCAATGAATTGCATAATAATTAGGGGTTATCTGACAATGAGTGGTCTGCCTATCAAACAACATTGTTGAAGCTATAATTTTTTGACATTTTGATCAAGTGAGAGTTTTGGTTTCTTTTTGAGTAGGCTCAAAAGTCCTTGGGGTCACCAATAAATATAGAGTAAAAAATACTCTACGTTTCATTTTGATTTCTAATCGTGTAATCCAAATTTTGTTCGTGTACACTTTGGTTTGAGAAGATGGAGTTTTGATTTAGAGCGTAGGCTTGAATTTATTTTTGCCTCAATTTTGTCTACATGTCAAAATCAAGCAGAAGCTGCCAAGTGTCATCGATCAAGGCACCTTTCATAATTTCTAGAAGTTGGTCGGGATGTGCCATGTGTCTCATAGCAATTTAGTGGAACACAATAAGTGTCGGCATCCACATTTTGTATCGGCATTTGCATTTCAAATCTCTTTTGAGTAGAAGGTTTCAACAAGCTAAGTATCAGGATCAAGTAGAAGGTGCCAAGTGGCAATAGTAGAAGATTTTAATGTGCTTTAATAAAAGCAACAGAAGATGCCACGTATCCCCATATGAAGAGAGTGGAAACCACCATGTGTCAACCTCTAAATTATCTTTAATTGTTTTTATTGACAATTAAAGACTGTGGTGGGTCCTAGGTTTTTGTTCTGAAGCAAGCAAAAGCTGCCAAGTGTCACCGTCTATGTAAGTATGAAATGAGGCCTAATTGTTTCTATAATATAGATAGGGCAAAGTAGAGATAGACACATGCTATGTTCCATAGGTTTCTCAAAAGGTAGATAAAGGCAGTGGAAATCACCACGTGTCCTTTATCAAGAATAAGTGGAAAATGCCACATGTCCTTGTCCTCTTTTTGAAGTTACTCAGGTGAGAACTGCATTGGGTCCCATTTTCTATAGAATTTGTTTAAGTTTTGGGAGAAGTGGATGGTGAAAGATGTTAAGGACCAAACACCTCTAAGTGAAGACATAGTAAAATTATAGGTTACGCAGAACATGCCATGTGTCTTCATTAAGTGCTGCGAAAGCCACCAAGTGGCATGTTCCAGTGCCTCCTAAATAATAAAAAGGTTTTCAAGAAATTAGCCAAGTGTCATTTTCCATTTAATAGAAGGGAGCATCTTGTGTATCCATTTAAACTAATGAACTGCCAAAAGATAAAGCGTTTCAAAATCTAAGAAATATCTTCTGTTAGACACTTCCAGTTCAGTTAGAGTTTTAGTTGGGCCATTAGATTGGGAACATGCAGACAATCTAGAGTGAATCCAATGTTATAAAGAGGGGTGTAGAAATCAACTGAAATGATCATCAGAAGATTGGAGAGAATTTTTTGTGAGAGACTATTGTCAAGAGTTTTTAGACTTTTCGAGCTATGATCAAAAATATCATTTGCCTTTGTTCTATTTTCTTGAATTGGAAAGTTTATGTAACTGTGCATGTTTTTGTGCCTCTTATGTAACTTGAGAGTTAATAAGAAGACTAAGTTTTGTGCCTTTGTTGGTGTTTTTTGTGTCATTGCAAAATTAGTCTAAGATGTGAGCCTCTATTTCTATTGTTTCTATCTTTTACATTGATCATGCCTTGTTTGGTCTTTAATGTAACTAAATCATACATATAGTTTCACTGTGCTCAGATTTAAGGGTTGAATTATATTCAGGCACATTGCCATAGTTAGATTTTCTTTCTTTGCATTTGTGTTTCTATCTAATTTTCTATCCCTTTCCTCCCAACACTCGAGATAAAGAAGAGACCAATTTCTTAAAAATATGGAGGTCATTTCAAGTTACAAGTCCCACATTCTTGAGACTTCCCATTGTTGGTGTTAGAAGCAAAGTGAAATTTTAATCATCAACAGAGAGAAAACCAAAAAAGGAAAAGCCATTGAATCAAGCCCATAAGCCAATTACATTAACCCAAAAAACATAGCCTCTACCTCTGTCATGCCTCCATTGGAAATTTCCAAGCATTTCTATGTCACTAACAAAGGTATTAGAGAATATAGAACCTGTAATGCATTCCATATTGCCAAATTACCTAAAAATCCTAAATCTTATGGGATACCTATGACCAAGACCACTTTTGTGGCATGGGAAACCAAAGGAAAATCATATTTGAAAAAGTCCATTATTTTTAAACTAGGCATTGGCCTAGAAAATGACCCCTTAGTAGAGGATGATTCATGGCTATACACTGATGAGTTGGCCAACTATTATTAAAGTGTAAAGTATCCTTTTTCAAACTAGATTATGGATCACCTAGCTTATGAAGGATGAGGCCTCAAGTTACATCAACAAGTAATGATTGAACTAGTCTCAATGACTAAGTATAAGGTAACTCATGGTATCATATTTAAAACACCTAGTGGTGAACCCACATACTTAATTTTACATTCTAACACCAACAACTAGTGATGATGATGTTGAAAACAATGTAAGGTCTACTTATAACATCTATAAAAACCTTGTTTCTATAAACTTGTTTAATACCAATGCCATTTGCACCATTATTCCTATTTATCAACCTTTGTATTTAAACCTTTACCATCCCTAATTGATAGACTAGGACTAACAAGAGTCAATGATGCCATTAGATGAGTTTGAAAATGATGAGGCCATATAAAAATTTATGGGGTTGAGGAGTCACATACCTCTTGGAAAACACAAATAGGGATTTACTATTAGATGGGATCCTGATGTCTACTTTGGAGAGTGGGTGAAATTCCCTATCCAAAAATAAAAATAAAATCAAACATCGATGTATGAAAGTGAAAACCTTTTTGGGGCACTTTTTGACCAAGGAAAAAGTAAAGAGAAAGGCAAGTCCCTTGGTAAAAACTAGTGTTTGGTGCCATTAGATGAGGATGTTCACCCATATTACTATGAAGCATAGGAGATCAATAAACCAAAGACTATTTATGGAGAAAATATCAGCACTAAGGAGTGGTAGGATTTGTCATAGATTTTGCAAGAGTACCTTGAGTTATTTGTATCAAGGCTAATGCCAACACTATCATATTCTAATTTGTGTTATTTAGGAGAATTAGATGAGATAGTCTATCGGGTAGACTTTGCCATTTCTAATTAGTTCAAATCCTTGCCAACTATTCTAGATGATGGTTCTACACTTTTAGTGGAGGACACTTCAGAGGTAAATATTGGGATTCCATAGGACCTAAAGTGGATTAAAGTAGGCACATCCCTCACTAAAGAGGAATGTGAAGCTTTTGCAACCATTTTGAGGGAATTTATTGACATATTTGCATGGGCTTATTTGGATATACTAGGTTTAGACACTACCTTGGTTGTACACCATCTCATTGTACATCTTGATTCCAATCCTACTAAATAGAATTTGTGTAATATGCATCCTCTATTGCTATGTTAGTGAAGAAATAGTTGGGAAACATCTTAGATGAAAAATGCATTAGCCTAATATTATGTCAGTAAGTAAAAAACTAGAAGGTATCATAATATGCACTAATTTTTTAGATATTAATAAAACCTACCCAAAAGATGACTTTCCCTTGCCTAATATTGACACGCTAGTCACCTCAATGATTTGATATGATATTATCTCTCTAATGGATGGATTTTCATGATATAATTAGATCAAAATAGCACCAAAAGATGAACAAAAAACAACATTCACCACTCCATGGGGAATGTTTTGTTATTAGGTAATGCCATTTAAACCTAAAATTATTGGGGAAACTTATGAAAGAGTTATGATAGTGATTTTTCATCACATAATGCACAAAATTCTTGATGACTATCTTGGGTAAGTCAATGCCCTGTACCAATCACCCATCCATGTTACAAAGAATCTTTGAGAGACTTCACAAGTATAATGTTAGGATTAATCCAAAGAAATGTGTATTTGGCATCACTTCTATTAAATTTATAGTTTTCATTATCTCTTGTTGGTTAATTTAAGTTGATCTAGCTAAATTTTGTGTAATTATAGAAATGCCACCAGCATCTACCTTGAAGTAGATCTATAGTCTGCAGGGCAAGACTCAATCTATCAAACATTTCATCTCATAATTAATGGATAAATTCCATCTATTTATGCAATTGTTAAAGAAATGTGTTAATGAATTTTCAAAAAACATTCAATTAGATTAAAGAATATCTTACCAACGCACCTATTTTGTTGGCACCAATGCCAAACAAGCCACTACTTCTTTACCTATTAACAACCAAGAATTCCCAAAGGGCACTTTTGGCACAACATGATGAATAGGGGAAAAACATGTTGTGTATTATTTGAGCCAAATATTGGTCATGTAAGAACATAATTATATACCTATTAAAAAATCCTATTTAGTAATGGTGTTTTTAGCCCAAAATTTGTGTCATTATATGTTAAACAACAAGACCATTGTTATCACCAAAGTAGGTCCAATCAAATATCAAATTTCCAAATCAACTTTATAGGGTTGTATGGCTAAATGTATCATGCTATTGAGAGAGTTTCAAATATAATATTGCAAATACAAGGCCATAAAGGGGAAAGTATTCATAGATTAACTTGTTGAAGCTCCTCTCCAAGATACTCAAATTCTTACATTTGGATTTTTAGATGAGGCCATAATGACTATTGAAGAAGCATATGTACCTCTTAAGGATGAATAATGGAATATGTACTTTGATGTATCATTCATGAATCGATGATTAGGGGCTATAATATTGTTTATTATTCCAAAAAGGGATCTCAATCTCAAATCCTTATGTACTAGATTTCCTTGTACCAATAACATGGTCAAGTATGAAGCACTCATTACAAGGATTCATCAATTAGTACATTATAAAATTCAACATTTACTGGTGTATGGTGATTCTTAGTTAATCATCAATTAGACCACAAAAAAATACCATACCAAGTATGATAATTAGCTATCCTATAAAGCAATGGTCAATACTTTCAAGTAAAAGATTACTAACATCCAATTTAAAAGAATACATTAGGCTAATAATAGAACAACTGATGGCATGGACACCATTAGTTCCATGATCCAGATCATAGATAGAGTAAGGGATTATCAATTTTATTTTTAAACAAATATTAGTGCTAACACATGAATAATCATCCATCAAAATGGTTTATGACATTGTTGGTCCCATGTCTCCATGGTACTCAGACATATATACCTATATTTAAGACCAAACCATTCCTCTCGATTTATCACATAAAAAACAAAAACCCTTTATCCATAAAACCTCTTATTATACCCTACTTGGACCAACCTTGTATTGTATAACCTAGGATGGAATTATACTTAATTTTTTACCTTCAAAAAAATATAAACTATCATTAAGGGAATTCCATGAAGGAGTGTGTGGAGTCCACACTAATGTTATTATGTACTAGTTATTATTGGCCAACGATGGAAGTAGACTCAGTTACATATGTGAAGAGGTGTGTCAAGTGTAAAAAGCCTACCAATATGATTCATGCTCTAACCCAGATATTCAAACCATTGACAACACCATGGCCATTCTCAATGTGGTGACTCAATCTTTCTAGGAAGATCAATCCAACATCTCTAAATGATAATAAACACACCCTAACTACTACTAAATACTTTAATAAGTGGGTGTAATCCATTCCCCTCCCTTACATCACTGGTAAGTAGATCTCCAAGTTCATATTCAATCATCTCATTTTTTACTATGGCATTCCCTCCAACGTTATATCTAATAATGATGGGTCATTCAAGAATAAGGATGTGAAATCACTTTGTTCTCAATACCACATCAAACAAAATTTATCTAATACTTACTATCCATAAGGTAATGACCAAGTTAAGGATTCTAATAAAACCATTATCAACACTGTGAATAAGATTGTCAATGATATTGGTCATAATTAGAACTTGTAATTATTTAATTCCCTTTGGAAATATTGTACCACATTTTATACTCCAATAGGTCTATACCTTATTCACTTATTTATGGAACCAAATCCATTATTCCCATTGAGGTTGAGTTTCCTTCTCTATAAATTTCATTACATGCATCATATATGATGAATATTATAGAGTGGGTCACTTGCAGGAGCTAGATCTACTTGATAGTAAACACTTGGATGCATTGAATAATCTCTAAGATTATCAGAATTGACTAAAATTCTAATATAATAGGCACATAAAGTGTCATGAATTTGAGATTAGTGACATAGTACTAAACTATAATCATGAAATATAAATATTGAAACCAATAAAAAATAAAGTTCCAACCAAATTGGTTATGGCTCTATTTATTTGTTTCTAACTACAGTTCTAGAGCATACAATCTTGCTACACTAGAGAGACATTAATTTAATGAACCAATGAACATAATGCACCTCAAGTGTTTATATGCTTGAGGGATTCAATTTATTTTCTACAAGGATTATTTAATTTATTTCACATTATACCTATTATTTGTATTATACCCCCTTTTCATTCTATCATACCCTTAACCCTTTTCCAACTAGTTCTTTTTACCTAACCCAACCTATCACATTTGGCCTTGGTTCTGATTCATTTGTACTTCAGGCACATTTAGTGGTTGATGAAAGATTAAATCCCAATAGTTGTTTTAGAATTAAATGTTTGAATGGAAGTATATGAAATTAGTATGATAATCGTCCTGGTAATTACATTCATTTTTTGTTTCATTTGACTAGTGCCACTGATTATAACCACATCTGGGAAAATTAGTGTCCCACCTTGTGCTACTAATTATAACTACATGTGGGAAAAGTAGTACCACTGACCCTTTGTCATTATTTCCTAATTATAAATGCCTAAGGTAAAATTAGGGACAACACTTTTACCATGCATTGACACATAACCTTTCCATTATTTTTATAATTTTCCTTACCATTTTATTTTTACCTAATCTTTCTAGTGTTTAATTGCATGCCTTTTATGTAGGTGAAACTACATTGACTTGAGGTCCTACAAGACTATATAGGAAACACTCAATTCATATTAAGGTTAGCTTAGTCACCCCCTTACCACTATATCTCTCTATTTGTGTTTATTGTTTCATCCATACACTCTCACCTTTTTGGGATTCTATACCATGTTGTATCTTTTAATTCTCTATTGAGTTGAGATACCAAAAACACTAAAAACATTTGAATCATTTCACCACCTTCACCATTGAAGGTATAACTATAATGACTTAAGGTCCTACATGACTATGTAGGCAACACTTGATTAACAATGAGGTCAACTCAGTCACCACTTTTATCACACTCTCACCATTTTAAGAGAAACCTAAGCCACACTCTCTCCATTTTATGAGTTGGACTATTTCATATCTCATACTTCTCAATCGAGTTGAGATGCCTAAAAAATTTCAAAAATATTTGCAATAGTTTCAAAACCCCTAAAAATATTAAAAATCACAAAATCACAAAATTATGAAAATTGGATTAGAATTTCCATGCCTAGATATGAAACAATCAAAATTTTCTAGGATAATTCATCTTATCTAATCATTTTTTGCTAGACAACCTTGGTCTTTTTCCTCCCATTTCTAGGAGAACTACATTAGCCTGAGATCTGCACAGACTATGTAGGTAGTACTTGGATACATAGGGTATATAGGGTTATCTTGCTTGTACCTTCCTTAATTTTTGACCACTTATTTACCTTAAGGATCTTGTGACACTTAACTATCTCACAAGTAACCACCTGTCATTTATTTCCCCATCCTTATCGGCCTTAAACCTTATAGTCTCATCATTTTACGAGTTCATTTTGTGAGCATTGTGTATTAAAATTTGATACACTATTTACCACCTGGATTCATCTTATTCTCTCTCTATTTTGTGAGTATTCTATATCTTAATGCTCTAAACATTTTGTGAGCTCATTCTCATCCTAAGCCATAAATATAGTAGACACTATGAATTACCATTTTAGTTCATTAGTGGATACTCATCTCTTGAATTTTATTGTGTTTTTAATCTCAACCATACTCTTACCCTTACATGGTATATTTGTTTTTATGTTTTCATGATTATAGAATGCCATTCCCTCTTCTCTCATGCACTTACCATTTTGCAAGATCATTCTTATTTTCTTATAAAAGATAATAATGTTTCCCTATCATTTATTTTCTTCTATCCCATATCCTAGGAGAACTACATTTGGCTTGAATTTCATGTTATATATTATGTCCAATGGGACTATGTAGGCATTATCCACTTCCCTAGTGCATCTAGAGTCATCTCAACTACCCTTTCCTTTTTCTTCTCCCCCCATTTTCTTTTTTATTTTGTGTTATTTTTTCCCTATATCATAGGGGTAACCTTGTGTCAAATGTTCCTGTGTTGTACCAGTGTCATTGATACTTATCTTAGGGATCACCCTATCACCAATAGTAACACCTCTATCACACATGCACAAATAATTTATTTTTTGTTTGCACTAACATTGTGATTAACCATTGTTTATGTGTTGTTGTTTTTTTAACTTTGTTTATTTGTTTTTGTGTGTTTATAGTAGTTTGTTTATTACAATTTTACTTTTTTTGGATTATTTACTTGATTATTTTTTTTTTCACTTTGTTTATTTTCATATTTTAATTGTTATGGTTTATTGGTGTTTTTTTGTTTGTTTTTCTTTATGTTTCTACTTATTTCTACTTGTTTGTTTTGTTTATTTTTATCTTTTTATTTTATTCATTTTTTGGTTTATGGAATTTTATTTCTATGTACTTTTGAGATTATTACATTTTATTTTAAATTAATTCTTGATTATCCACATCATGTGTTTCAGTTATGAATTTTTGTATTTAGTCTTACACTGGATTTATTTTTTATATTTACACTTGGGATTTGATTATTCATATCTTATTCCTAAGTTGTTTATATTTACATGTAAATTAAGGTTTCCATTCTTATGGTATATATTTCCATTCTAGTTATCCATAACTATCATGCATAATATCACAAGCTAAAGCAAATCCATGCTCATAGGGAGTCTATTATAGAAATGTAATGGTAACATCTCTCTAATATATCAAAACCCTAGCTGAATACCATAACACATGCTTGAATTCATGAGTAATAAACAATAGCAAAAAAATATTTATTCTATGTTTATATAGGATAACATCTCTAAATAAGCATCCCTATCAGTCATACATCATAAGCAAATGGTAATATCAAGGGCTTATCAACCACCCTTTGGGGCATGGACTATTTGGATTAACAAATTTTTAATTATTTGAAAACACATTACTATGCTTGTGTTTCATAACACCTTCTTAAAAAAGGGTAAATTATAGACACTTATTTTTGGCCACTTTCATTTTTAAATTGGCATTTAGTTCAATTTCTAGAAAATGACACATTTTAAACTTAAAAATCACTGGAATTTCTTAATTTCATCTATGTAAGTGATTTAGTTACCCATAAACATGATGAGGCTATCTTATTTGGTGTATTACCTTGTATGCATCACTAACCTAGTTTAGTTCTAACCCTAGTCAAATTATGACCTAGTAATTTGGCACTTTTGGCCTATTAAGCTATTAATTAATGAAATTTTAAAAAAAATACCAAAAACCAAAAATAACTAAGAAATATTAATTATATTTTAAATCCTAATTAACATTCTTGAACAAAAATTCTAAATCAAATTAGAGAATTTCATTTACTAAAAAGTTTTTTTAGCCAAAAATGAAGTCAAAGGTCAAATGAGCTAATTAAGTAATTTATTATCTCATAAATATTCAAAAATATGACTCACACAACAAAAATATATAAAGTGAGTTATCATACCTCACAAATATCTAAAACTAAGGTGTTAAAATTTCATGACTACCTTAACCCAATCCAGATGTAGACTGATTCAACCTAGATTAATTTAGATTCAACCCAAGTTAGAATTTAACCTAACCTACCTAGGTTAGAGTTAGTTTTTTGAGTTATAAATAAAATTTCCCACACCATCATTTAAAAATATTTTTTGTAAGGGTTCTTTTTGGAATACCTTCTTGAAGCCTTTGAATAATGACTAATTTATGCTAAGATTCACACCAAGCCACAAGTGACTTTTGGAGAGATGCTACCACCATGGAATAAAATTAATAGAAGACTAAAATCATCATATGCCAAGCATGAACATATTTATGTAAAAAATTAAGCATCAAATTTGATAAAAGAGGTAATAAATTTGTATTATTATCATCTCCATTTTGTGATCTTGTTTATTGTGTTATGCTCCCCCTAGTTCTTAGGCAAGAGTGTTTAGTCTTAGTAAATTTTTATGCTTGATGTTTTCTCATTTGTACTAACAAGATACTAATATACATATTTTTTACTCTTCAAAATCATAAGGTATACATAAAACCAAAAAAAGAAAATAATACATTAAACAAAATCCTAAGCTACATAGTACTACTCAACACCCTCTCTAATTTATCTATGAGATCTGATAGAGATTATTGATGGAAAATATTATTCCTAAAACCATTTACACATGTTGGTATAATGGTTCCCTAAATATATTGTTTCAATAAATTATGAATAAACCTTCTATCATATGTCTAACTTGCCTAGAAATGCTCAAAATCTGCTATCATATAGTACTACTATCTATTTTAGAAAAAAATGTTTGGATAGAAAATTGTGATCATGCCACATATTTTGTATTTTATTTTTAAATTCTTTTGTCAATTATTTTGTTTGATTATTTTCTTCCATCTTATTCAAATCCATGATTCATTCCTAAAGATAGTCCTAATCTCTTAGTCGAATGATCATTGCAATTCATAGACTAGGGATAATGTATTCCATTAACATGGTTGCTTCTAATCCATAAACCATATGAAATAAAGTAAAACCCTTCACACACTTTTATCTTTTCCTATATTCCCAAAGGATCACAAGAATTTGATCATCCCCATCATCACTTTTTACAATGCATTTTTTATAATCATCTTTCCAATGGATTTTTTTAATACCTTTGCCTTCCCATTGGCTTTAAGATGATATGTTGTGATTTTGTGGTAGAATATAATAAAATATACCATTAGAGTCTTAATATTAATATTGATTAAATTCATTCCTATGTCACTAAATAGATTCAAAATCCATCCAACTATAGTTATAATATTATTATACATAAAGTTGGCTATGTCCTTAGTGTTATAGCTTAGTGTTGCATTAGATTCTAATTATTTAGTGAATCAATTCATCATAGTGATTATGTACCTTACATGACTACATTTAATAGGTGAATTTATCAGTTCTATAAATTCAATTCCACACTATTAAAATGCATACTCACATAACATAGGGTTTAATGGAATTTCATCTCTATGATTAGGCCTTCACATCCTTTGATAGGTGTCATAGTGTTTTTCTTCTTTGTGTGCATCTTTAAATAAATGAGGCCACTATAGGCCACTTTGTAATATCTTCCTTTTAGTGGTTCTCCTATGAAATTTCCACTTGCAATTCTCTAATGTTCCTCTTGAATAAGTTATGGTCACTCAATTACTATTTCTACTCTATGCAATACATCATACTTGCCTATTTTGTCTATAAAACCATTAATGATACTAAGTGGAATGGCTCTTGTGATCAAATACTTTTTATCCCTTTATACATAGTGAGTATAAAAAGTTCTTTATTCAAATAAATTACCTATATCTTCCATATTTTATGGAATCACAAAGATTAAAAACACTATGGGCATCTGGCGATTCATTTTGAAGTTCGTTATCTTCCTTTCCATTGTGTATTAATCTAAAGTGGTTTTATCCCATATTTTATCTCTTAGGATACTAAAATTATTGAAATAACATTATCCACTGAGATATCCTCCCTCCTAACATGGGCTTATTTACCAGATATTACAGATCTTGGTGATTAATAAAGAAAATCAAATGGTTTTGATGAAAGTAATGATTAAACTTATGGAGTGCAAACACCATTTCTAGATCTCCTCATTCATTAGTTTTGTAATTTTTATCTACAATTGACAATTTATAGCTTGTGAAATGAATAAGATGGACCAATCCTCCATCTCTTGGTTATTATAGAACAAATCCTACCATAGTTCCTGAGGCATCTACAAGAATATAAAATGGTTTGATCCAATTGGGAAAACCCTAAATAGGAGCTATTACTAGCCTTTGCTTTAGATCCACAAATGACATTTTGCATTCATTACTCCATTAAAACTTGGTGTCTTTGCATAAATGTTTTCCAGGGGTAGATATATCTATGCATCCTTTGATGAATTTATTTTAGCATTTAGTATGATCGAATAATGATCACACCTTTTTAGATATTGTAAGAGGTGGCATAGCAACAATAATTATGATTTTGGATTAATCGACCAAAATCCCATTAATTCATACTATATGACCCAATAAGACACAAAATGTGTAAATAACAAACATTTATTCATGTTCAACATAATATGCAGAGCTTGGTAGCATTTAACATCAACCATAACTTAAATAGGTTCTCTTTGACTAATAAAAAATAGCCCAATCATTTAAATAGACTTCCAATAAATCATGGATGAATTCTTTAAATGTAGTAACCACATTATTAGAGAACACAACATTTTCAATCCAAAATGAATTTAATATATGTAAAAGAACCTCATTTTATTTAAAATGTGTTTTTCGCTTGATAACTGCTATGATTGGTATCTTATGGTAGTCACTGGACCCATCTTTAAAAGAATATACTTCATGTCTTGCAAATGAATCTAGGACTTAAAATGTAAATGAAATTTAGAATGAATCATTAATATAAGAATCATTAGTACATGTTATTCTCCACATACTTTTATTTCTCCATAATTTTAGGTGGCACTACTATTGTGCTAACCAAGTTTAGTTTTTCCACTATATAGATAATGCTTGCTTATTGCATCCAATCTAGTTTAACCTTTACCTTGAGTTTCATGATGGGATTTAAACTATATTGGTTATTTTTAATTGGCCATGCACACTCATTTATTTCTATGAATATTTTTGGAAATACATCTTGATAATCTCATAGTAGTTGTATTCTTTCTAAAATATCATTCTTCTTCCAATAGTCACCTAAATTCACAAGTTTTAGTGTAGAATTTATCCTAATATTCCCTACCAATTTGTTTAATGGGTCCTAGTATATATTTTTGGATTCATTTGGAATGGAGTCTTGTAATGTTAATTATCCTTTTTGAACCTAAATATTAATATTTCAAAGATTTTGGTCTTCTATTTGATCTACATTCTTGGATCTAGGTTCCTCCACTTCTTGCTCTAGTTCAAAAATTCCTTTAAAATCTAAGTCCTCATCATTATCATTGGACTCATCCTGTTCCTTGTTATCTATGATTCAGATACAAGGTTTTATTAAAAACTATTATTTATATTTACTTTCCTTATAATTTTTTAGAGAGGTGTTCAAGTCCTTAGCCACTTCCTCATATGAAGTTAAGTCTTATGTATTATGGATATCCTCTATAAATCCATGGCATAAGAGTATATTTAGATTTTTAAGATATTTTTATACCATGGGGTTCTCACCTTCAAAGATAAATGTTTGAATAAATAACTTTTGAACCCTTGGCCAATTCTTAGAGTCCCTTCTATGCTTTTGATGCATGTACCATGCTATTAGGATAAATTATAAGGTATACCTGAATATGTGTACCCAATATTTAGGTTCTATGTATTATGTAAACCATACATCTACACATCTATGGTTATGTATTTATTGACATTACCCTTCCTAAAAAATGACCATTGTTACCTGATGTTAGGTGATCCCTAGAATCAATCTTGTAATAGTTCACAAGCCTTATATCATTACAATTGGTTTGTCTTATGAACTTCACACCAAGTTGAAATAGTTCCCTTTAGTGCATATTTTAGTTCACTCACCCTCTAGTATATATTAGGCACTTGATATTATATTATAAAGATGCAATAAATACTATATTGATAATAATTATATACTTATAAAATGCATTATAAAAACTATATTTAATAGTAATCTTATATTTGATGTCTAGAATTATTACACTAAGGCATTCAATGGATAACATCACATACAAATGATGTGCAAAGAATATACATAGAATAACCAACAACTAAAAAAATGATCAATATCATATATATATATATATATAGATGTTTATACAAGTATATCCTATACCAATAACATGACATATCACTCATAAGTCATGTACAAGGACACACTCAACACACTAGTAGACCAAATAATGCCACGTCATTATGAAAGCACTACAAATTTTGAGAATTATATTACATCGATAATGCTTCAAACTAATATTTTGGGGATATATTGACTCATGGCATCCCCAATTTGATAACTTATGACATTATTCCATATCAACCTCCTCTTCAAAACTGTATTGAAAGTATCTATACCTACACTACTCATAATAGTGTGGTGTCTAACACACCTCCATCTTACATTCCTTTGAGTTATGTGGTTGACAATCTTCCAATTACATACAATCCACATTTTTAAGTAACACATATGGATCCTTCATCTAATTATCTTCCCCCTTACTATCACATGTATTACAAGTCCACTCAATAAGACTAATTATTTTAAGCTTACTCTGACTCACCTTATCATAAACCTCCTTTCCTTCTAGTGATTTCCCATATACTTATCATCCGAATCCCACTCTTTAATCCCATCTCACCATGCCTTTGGTAGACTTAAATACTTTGGGGACCTATGTTAAATATATAAAATATCCACTTGATAAAAATATACAAGGGGTTATTTTACCTCATCCCCTACCTAACCTCTATAAATTCTAGGAAGAAGGAAAATTTAATGCACATGTTAGATAATATGTGATTTTTGTTCAAGAGATTCTACCTTGGGATAGGGTCGTTATGCAAATCATTCCAAATAATCTTAATGGAATTTACCTTGATTGGTAATATCATAATCCTAAAGGGACTATACATTCCTTTTGATGGCTCAAGGCATATTTTATCAGAACCTTCGATATGAAAAACCTTATCAAGATTAACATATGATAATTCTTACACATCAAGAAAGAACACAATGAATATGTTACCCACTTCATGACAAGATGGAATAAAGTCATATACTCATCTATCAAATCACCACACATGGATAAAATATAATTTTGTGATATATTTTTACATTCCCTCAATAAGGAAACATGGGAGGATGTTTAAAATTTACCTAATTGGTCCTATGAAAAATCACTTAAAAGTTCTCTAAGAATTGACCAAATAAATATTGATAGTGGTCATGATACCAATGGGATGTTATTCATCCCCCCCCCAAAAAGAAAAATAGGGGTATCAAAACTATATCCAAATTAAACCCAATAATCAAGGTCCTATGGTTATAAATAGGAACCAAAATTCCACTATAGATGATGTGATGGATCAAAAAAGAGGCTAAACAATGGAAATAATACCATCCTCAACCCATAAACACCAATAATTTAGGTGCAAGAAACAAAAATCATAAAACCATAGTTCATGTAGTTAATTTTAACTATCCTCCATCCTATAACACATAATTTTAGAATCTACCTCCAAACCAATCTAACATGTTGACCATTATCCACAATTTTATAGAAGCAATAACCCACAATAGTTTTGTCAATAGAACCATAACTAGAGGCATATAAACTATGATCCTAATTTATATTACCTTTTCCATAGAGTCATTTGACATGATACTCATGTATTTAGCGAATATAACAAATTCATTCAAACATTCCTTGAGGGACCATGATAAATATTTGTATACATATTATTGGGGAATGCTAAAGGAAACCCTCAAGATCAACTGACTAGTCCTATCACACCACAAAACACCAATTTTTTCATATATCAAAACCCATTTATTTACCATCAATAGTATTTATTTAAAAAAACAATTAGGTAGCCAAGCCAACCAACCTCCATTGGTCGATAGTCATGACATTGATGCCTCTACATCATAACTAACCCTAATGTGGTTCCCTAATCAGGACCTCAATGGAATACTTTCATGATAAGAGTTGTATAATTAGAAACTAAAGAATATGAAAAACATCATTACTCACACAAGATAATATCGACTTATAATTCTTTGCTTACCAAATGTATTAAAGACTAATATCAACCTCAATCCAATGGGAAATTATGAATTAACTGACAACCTCATGAGGAAATTTTCCCAAATCTCTTTTTTAAACTTGGCCAAAAACTCTATTGTTCATTTTTTGGCATTAATTTATTCTTTAGGACTGGTCCACCTAGCTAATGACATGCCTCTATCCTAGGCTTGGATAAATCACATTGATTCAGAAATATTCCCACTTAGACAAAACTTAAGAGACATTGGTTACTTATTTACCTTAGGATCCTACCACTAGATGTTGAGATGGACATAAGGGGGATTCAACTTTGTATCTATAATTATGGATATATAAAAAGTATGTAACAATAATAATGGTTGATGATGGGGTGGATATCAATATAGTCCCCTTTTCATTTCTATATAAACTTCGTTATGGAGAAACCAATTTCTATACTACTAGAAACATTTTGTGATTATATGATAACTTAATTCTACCTTGATAGGGACCATCATGCTTCTATTTAATATGTATCCCAAGATTAAATTCACATAATTTTATAAATTGATAAGGTTATGAATTAAAATATGCTATTAGGTAGACCTTGTATTCACAAGGTGAAATCAATCCCTTCTACCTTATTCTAACATATTATGTTTCTACACTTGTGGAAGTCTTTATTGTTAGTAAGATCATAAGCCCTTTGATGTCCATTAATCGACCATGCATAAACAACCAAGTTTGCACATTTATTATCACTTACCCACTAATGGTGTAGTGAAACCCCCACATATATTTGAATTGAAAGACCCCATAGCAACCAAAGTAGTTGTTTTAAAGGGGCACTAAAATTCCCAAACGCCTATCAAATGAAAAACTTGAAGACAAAGGGGTAAAAACAACATAAAAGGTAATTATTGAAAACCATTTGATAGAGATATTCATCTTGACCAAATATACAAATAATATTATTAGTATCCTGGAAAAGGATCAACCCTTCACACTCCCATTCTACCCTTATGGAATAGGAATATACGATCTTTATGAATCTCAACCTAGAAGCCCAAGAGGGTTTATATATATATATATATATACAGACACATACACACATATACATATACATATATATATATACATACATACATACATACATACATGTATATATATACACACACACATATACATATACATACATATATATATATATACACACACACATATATATACATATATACATATATATATATGTATATACATATATACATATATACATATATATATATAGATATTTATATACATATATATATACACACATTTATATATATATATATATATAATTACAATGAATATCACCTTAGGCCCATGTAAGTATACTTGACATTTAAAAGGTTGAGATATTAAATAACTAAGAAATTATCCATAAATAGGATGATTATTTTTACCTCATTAAAAATCATTTGACCCTTTACTATGATAGGTTAAAATGTCATCTTGACATAGGGGAAGGATTCATCCTAATATCCCCTAGAGGAATGATCATTCCTTTTCGATTAAAACTAGACTTTAAGTATAAAAAAAAATGGGGTAGCATATGAATCCCTATTATTAGTAATGATTATCACAAAAATATTAGGTATTAAAAACTTTAATATCTAAGGTGACTCACAATCAGTGACTAAGTTTTAGAAGTCTACCAGACTAATGCTGAGCGATTTAAGCTCAATATAACTTTATACATGAAGTTTCCAAGGAATTTATTTTTATTTAAATATAATTCATTCCTAGGGAAACTAATTATCTTTTGATTCTATGTCTACTTCATCTTATCATTTTATCCCTCATCTAATGATACCTGATTCAGAATTTTTGGTCTCCATTAGGTCCAAAACTCTTGTCCAAAAGGCATCAAATAATCAATCCCTTGCTTATATTATAAAATATAGTAATTCTTTTGTCCTTGAATTTGTTGAACATAATGAGGCTATTATATAATTAATATGATCCTATGACAACCTTCCCTCATCACATCATAAGACAAAATTTTGTTTCAATTTATATCTCAAGTCTACCCTTAGGTTAGATTACTATGATTATTACTATAAGATCAAGGATCATTTTTCCTCTGATGAATAATTTGACATTTTTGATGTTGATTATAAGGATCCTAACCTTCCTCATGCTCTAGATAATTTTGAATAAGGGAATGCCTCCCTAATTGATGATACCATAGACATCAACATAAGGACCAAATAAAGTTGTAATATTCTCAAACTTAGGTCCTCATTCTCAGTACAAAAGGTAGAATAACATAATTAGTTCCTTACTAAAATTTCCAAAAATTTCACATTTTCATATATCAAAATGAAATGTATTCAAGCTGAGATAGTTTTCCATAACTTGGTTACCATGCCTGATGTGAAACCCATTAAATACAATCTAGAGACATTTAATCCCAAGGTTACATTGATGATAAAATAAAAGTTCATCAAATTTTTAAAATTAGGGTTCATATAATACATGGACTATTCTAAATGGATGTCAAATATCATCCTCATTCTCTAAAAGAATGTAAAAAAATATGACATTGATTTAACTTTTAAGGACTTAGTGTATGTAACTCCTAGGTGGTTAAAGGGTCTAGGTATAGTAAATTAGGGAATAAATATGTTATAAATATACAACCACTGATTTGTGAAAGAATTGACCTAATCTAAAATTTCCAAAAATAACATGACACAAATAAGTACTTAGCTAGAAATTGACTGATATGGATGACCTGGGGGTTGAAAACTAGTGTAGAAGCTAATTTAAGTGTCATAAACAACATCCAAATTTCAAAAACCCTCTTGGATAGTAGCATAATACTTTGGATATTAGTATATTGTGTTAATGTCATCTTTGTCATGCTAGTGTGACTTGTGCAACAAAATATGTGATATTTTAGGTGTAACTTTGGTTGAGTCTGATCTACCTATGCTTGTGTGGGTATGCCTTGATTCACTATTTGTGCACTATTTTTGACTAGTTTATGAGAAATCCATATAATTCCATATTTTTAATGTATTTGAAGATCAAAAGTATCAAAAGTGTGGTGTTAGATAGGTAGGTTGGATGTACACAACACCCTACTATGTTGAGAGTTGCCTACATGCCAATACCTTGAGAGGGGATCAAGCTTGATGTATTTCTCCCAATCTAAGTGTTGGTGGAAGTGCAAGTTAATGTTATTATGAATGTTGAATTGAATGATTTGAGTGGGTATTAAGAATGAAAATTTATGTAATATATGTTTAGGATGGATATATATGATTGCATACATAATTTTGGTAGAATAGGGATCAATGGCCTTAATTGTGTACCACTTGTTATAAGTTTGTTTATGGGTATTTCCATCTAATTTCCATCTAATAGATAAAGGGATAAAACTAGTGTATGTATATTGATCTGGTGATTGTGTAGAATGTGAAATAGGTCTAGGCTAACCCTAGGTGTATAAGAAATTGAAAATATATCTATTAGGATTGAATTTACATAAGGGCCACTAAAATAGTCCCTTGACTACTATCATAGTGCACTAGTGTTCAAAGACACATGTAAGTGTTTAGGTGGTAGAACTTATAGCACTAGGGGTTTGGATCCCTATGGGAAGCTTTGGTACTAATTTTAGGATGTATAGGGATGTGTAATACCTATAAAAAGTTAGATAAGGGTTGAAAGAGGCTCTAAGATAGGTCTAGGGATAAGCGAGGGGTAGGTGGTCTCAAGTGGCACTCATTAAAATCAAGTGACATTTTATATGAACACATCCCCCCTATTTATTCTAGAAATGTAGAAAAGTGAAATGACTAAGATAAAGTAAAAATAAGCATACATGGACTTACCTAAGAGGCAAAGACCTTGAATTTGAGTCTGAACATGTTAAGCATGCTCCATTGCATATCCTTAAAATGAAACATAGATGAATCAATCCTTAATTAAGCAATGTTAAAATAAAAAATGAGTAAAGAGATAATAGAGAGGAAATAAATGAATAAACCTCACTAGGTATATGAACCAATGTAAAAACTTGATGAAATCATGTGTGTGTAACTAATGATCACCTGGTGAGTATCTTGGACTAAGCTAATGGATTGATTAAACCCCATGTGTGGTTGGCTTATGTACTCAATTTAGTTTTGACTTTTTCGTTTCCCACCCTTGCTTAGTTGATTGTACACTATGAATAACTTGGATTGGACCAATGGCTTATCCAACCCTCCTATGTATGCGAATTTGGAACTAAAGTAGGCTACGGCTCCATCATTGTATACCCATGTGTAATAGATGATATATGATTGAAAATATATGATGTAAATAAATATTTTAAGATGCATCTAGGGCTACCTAAAAACTCTAAAATGTAAAATGGCCAAGGGGCCTCTCAGGCACTCAAGAATTTACCTCATAGAATACATGAAAATACCAACTACTATAGATAGAATAAGGAATAAATCTAGTGTGAAACCTAGTGAGAGTGGTGTCTTAAGTATATAACATAGATAATGACATGGAGTTGTCATTCCATCTAAGATGACTTAGTGTAAAACTTATCATGTGGAAATAATGTGATGTGCACATGCCCCTAATTATGAAATAATGTGATGTGTCTTTGTATATCTAGAAATAAAATGGGAGTGATCATGCCTTTCATGATTCCCAAAATCTAAGTAAACCTAGTATGATTATATTTAAAATTGATCATAAACTAATCAAATCTGATAACCTGTGACAAACTATGCAAATCTGAGCTGTAACTTCTATGTTTTTATATCAAATCTATATTTTCCTATTCTTAGGGACACTGGATAGTAGTGTGGTTCTTTGGATAATATCACACCATATTAGTGTCCTTTATACCATGATAGTGTCATATGTGTCATGCTAGTGTCCTCTATGTTGATCTCTATTTGACTACTATTTACTTTATTTTCTTGCTTTTGTGCTCTATATTTCTATGTTTATGTGATGAAAATTATACTCTAAGTACACTCAGATGGCTTACTTCATGTGACAAACCCTTTTAAATACCCCCTCTTTTTACAAGAGTTGATGTACATGTGCAAGAACTATCCTCAAAATGAAATCTCTACATGATGTGTGTTTCGCTAAAAACATATGATATCTATGTGATAAACCAATATAATGTGTATACATGACATTTGAATGTAAAAGAGTCTGACCATAAGTTGGTAATGTATGATTTATATTAGATCTATCATTCACAAGGTTGTCAAGATAGATATAACAATGTAAGCATGTGTATGAATAATAAATAAGAGTAATAATATGTGTAAAATACCTAGGGTGATGGGACATGATGGCCATTAAGTCACCCAAGAAGGAATGAGAGATGCATGATGACACTCATGGCATTAAAAATTAGGTTTACAAGCAACAACTAAGAGACAAGTGTCATAAACATGACACATACATTAAATCATACATACAAACACATGAGGCATGCAAAGTAGGCCAAGGGGCCATAATACAAAGGATATGGGAACCTATCACTAAATACGAGGAAAAAAATACATAAAATTATATGTTCAAATGACACATATGTAAATAATAAATAGTTTATCTTAGAGCTACATGGAAGGACATGTTTATTTGTCTGTATACACAATCAAGAAGGCACACACAAGGACATGGGAACATGTCCAAAGCATACATATAATGAAAGGAAGTGGTGTAGAGATATAGAATAATGTCATATTCAAATGCCCTCAAATATATGTATAAATAAGGAGACATAATCAATTCTAAATAAGGAAATATAGAAATGAAAGTATGCATGAACATGTGGTACAAATCTGTATAAGAGAAAAGAGGTACATAAGCTGAGTCTATAGTAGTATTAGTTAGAAAAAATATTAGTAGAGGATTTTATAGCCTATTAAAGCATAAGTTATGTATAGGATGCCCCCAATAGGTGAATGTTTCAATGTTGAATCTATTTATATGCCCCTAATGGGTAGACAATAGTAAATTTTGAACTGTGTAGAGGACATGAGTCCTGTAATAGTATATAAACACATGAAAATAACAAATGAAACATGTATGTATAATTAAGCTAAATATAATAAGATAGATAGCATATGTAGTACCTATAAAATATAATGAATGTAAACATGGAAATGCATACAATCTAAAATTTATGTTTTTGAGAAATATCTATTTTTTTATTCTGAACATATTATATTGTTTTTTTTAGTATATAAGCTATGTACAAGTAATCATGAAAATAAAACTATATACAAGGAGTAAGGTAAGACAAATTATTCATAATTAGATAGGAACATACTACCCTATGAGTCTTACAAGAGACTCACAATCATTATGGCATATATCAAATAGAGGAAGAGTGATTGTGCATGATGTACATTGAGGTATCTAGGATCTGATAATTGGATGTACTAAGTGATATATTTTTGAAATTACCTATTAGGGTATGAATTTATTAATTTAAATAAATTGGCCTATGAACTATGGTACATTTAGGAACCCATCTAGTATAATAATCTATAACAGATGTGGATGCTTTCTATTATAACATTGATATTTGTGGTGGTGAAGAGAGAGGCCCTTTAGATTCTACAACATGTCTCTGATATATGGGTATATATAATAAAGGTATCCATGGGAGACTATGAATACATGGTAATAACATAGGACTATACCTCACTTGTATTGGTTGCTCAACTAATGTTTGAGGTGTACTAACATAATATGTGCCTAGAACTATAACTAGTGACCACATATAAGTGGTTGTGGACTAGGTAAAGGATATTCATATGGAAGGACCTCAAATTTAACCACCTAATTAACATGTATATACTTGAGACATTAGTTTATGGTGGATGGAATGGCTCAAAGTTGCTGTATCCAAGGCCTACCCAATAATATATCAAATATGCATGCACTAGGTATTACTATGAATTTTGTGGTCACAAGTGTGATCCCAACCTGTAATGGAAGTATAATCTCCCCAATGAACTATGTACATGGAAACTAAATACACAAATAAATGTATATGTCTGATAAATTTCCTACTTTGAATAACCCAAGTGATGTATAAATGTATAGTACACATGTTGACACTTGAACTAGTGTCAACCAAGTGCATATATATTTGTATCATCATCAACTATCTCTTTCTCTAAAAAAGTGATAATAGGTCTAGTTGGCACTTTAGTTGATACACCCCAATGATGTTATTTATAGGATGTGGATCCACTATATGAGTCTAATAAGATGTTGGTGGTGCTTGTGCCTAATATGTATAATGAACATCTAAAATACCTATTTTCTCATTAGTTGTATATATTAAAAATGGATCTAAAAATGTTTTCAATGTTTTTGCTTCTGTAGGAGTGCTAAAATCAATGACATTATCTTCTATCAAATATTATATCTTATGTTTCAATATAATACATATGTTTGTAGTATGGCCTAGTGCCCTATGATAGTCATAGATTGCATTAGAATCATAGTTATTTGAAAGAGGCCTAGTTGTATTAACCTCTTTGATGGGAGGGAGAGATATGACATTACATTCTAAAATAAATTGTATAACTCATACTAGTGACCGATGAAGATTTATAAAAGGTATCCTTGAAGGTGCTAATAAAACCATGTGATGAGGTGGCTTTGAAGCTGCATTAACTATTTTTTTAATCATTCTTGTTCTCATTGGCTTTCACCTTATATGTAGGCTTATTTGATCTCTTAGTAATTAAATTAGATCTAAGTGTGTGATTTAGTTTTCCCGTGAAGAGAAGCTTGACTTCCCATTATTTTACTATATGGAAAATATCTATAAATGATGAGAAATTATTGAATATGATAGTTTCATGCAATGCTGGTAACAAAATCCACTTGAAGATGTATTGTATTTCTCTATCTATCATGGGGATAGTCATATTAGCTAATATAGTTTTATATCACAAGACATATTCAATAATTATATCATGGAATTTTTGTTTGAGTTATGACACTTAAGCATAGGAAAACTTATCACTAATGTTAATTGAAAAGTGTGTCAAAAAAATATCTTCCAATGGATTGAATGTTGTGATGGACTGATTAGTAAGATCATATAAACATTTTAATGCATAGTCCTTTAAACTATGAGGGATGAACTTAGTAAGGATTAAATAATTGGATAGATAATCCAAACATATTTAATGTAAATCTCATAGATGGTGTTCTAGGTTACCCTTAACATCATACAAAGTAAGCTTGGGTGCCACAAATATATATGTAAGAGGAGTTACCACTATATGTTGTGCCAAAGGTGTATGCAAAATATCATGAGAATCCAAGGCATGAGATGGTCTAGTGGAACCCTACTGACGATGTAACACATTGGTATGTTAATCATGGATCTCATACATAAGGGATTGTACATCTAGAGAGGAGGAATGTGTACTATCCATAAGAGGTATTTTCATTGTTGAAGGTTATCGAGTTAGAATAACTTATTGTAGAATCTGAGTTGCCCTTATAGTAGGTATAACAATATTGACATTTGGGGGGTTAGAAGATTGACCATTATTAGATTTTTAAAGCTCATCGTAGATAATATGTATAAGGTCATCTTGCATGTCTGAATGCCTAGAAATAAATCCTTTCAATTGTCTCTTACTGGTCTCATTGAATTAATTATTAAATTCTAGCATTTTAGGTTTGAAAGTAGGAAAATAAAATGTTGTATATTTTGAGCCTTCTCAGAAATTTAATCTATTAAATATTTGCCAAAATAAAATAATAGATCATATTTGAGATTTTGGAATTAATTTTTTAACATTAAAAATAGAAGTATACAAAACCTAAGAGCATTTAGGTCTAGGGTTTGGTTAGTATTCAAAGTAAGTTGGGTTCACCAAATGATTTAAATTTTAAGGACATTGTGTATGTAAATCCTAGGTTGTTAAAGGTTTAATTACAATAAATCAAGGAATAAATATTCAAGAAATATAGACACTAATTTGAGAAAGAATTAACCTAATTTGATATTTCTAAAAAAAGTAATTAATGACATAAGTAAGTACTTAGTTATAAACTGACTGAGATAGATGATTTGGGGGCTAAAACCTGGTGTCAAAGCTGATCTCAGTGTTATAAACAAGATTTAGGTGTCAAAAACCCTCCTATAGAGTAGCATAATACCTTGAATAATAGCACACTACACTAATATCTTCCCTACCATATTAGTATCCCTTATGTATAAAATTATGTGATCTTATGAGTATACCTCTGGCTGAGTCTAATCTACCTATGCCTATGTGAATGTGCCTTGATTCACTATCTGTGCACTATTGTTGATTGATTTGTGATCAAACCCTAGACTTCCATGTTGTTAGGTTATTTAAAGAGCACAAGTAGAAAAAGTGTGATGCTAGTTGGTTTGGATGGATTTCCCTAAAACCCCTTTATTTTGAGAATTACCTATATACCAATACCTCAAGAAGGAATTACTCCTGATGTAGTTATCCCAATCTAAGTGCTAGTGTAAGTGTAAGTGAATGCTTGTTTGAGTGTCTAATTGAGTGCTTTGATTGGGGATTAAGACTAAAAATATGTGTGATCTAAGTTTAAGATGGTTATAGATCACTGTATGCATATGTAGGGTAAAATAGGGATCAATGACCTTGATTGTGCTCCACTTGTTCTAAGCTTTTTTGTGGGTATTTGCATCTAATTTCCATCAAGTGGATAAAGGGATAAAATTGGTGTATATATATTGGTATAATGATTATGAAAAGTGTGAGATAGGTATGGGTTTGACCCTACATGTCTTAGTAATTAGAAATATATCCATTAGGGTTGAAATTAGTTAAGGGACACTTGCATAGTCCTTTGGTCACTAAGATAATGTTCTAGTGTCTAAAGAAATGTGCTAGTGTCTAGGTGGTAGAACCTGGAGAACTAGGGGCCTATATCCCTACAAGAAGGTATAAGACTAATTTTAGGATGTATAATACCCACACAAATGCTAGATAATGGTTCAAAAAGGTCCTAAGATAGGTCTAGGTCTAAGCTAAGGGTAGGCAGTATTGAATGACACTAATTACACTCAAGTGACATTTTATATGACTATATATATGCATAGACTTTCATGATATAAAATAATCATGTCATAAGGATGCCTTCCCTCTTCCTTGCATTGATGTTATTATTGATGATATTGTAGGTTATGAGTTGGTATCCCTTGTGGATGCCTTCTATATATATAACCATATTTGAATTTTGAAAGAGGATTAAAAAAACTACCTTTACCACACTATGGGGAACCTTCTACTATGTAGGCATTCCATTCATCCTTTAAAAAATTAGGAAAATATATCAAAGGGCTATAACCCATTTTTTCAATGATCTAATCCATAAGTTATTAGAGGCTTATTTTGATGGTAGTATTGGAAAGGAAAAGGGAAGTGCTGATCACTTATAGGTATTACATACCATTATTACACATATCATTGATTACGGAGTCACCCTCAATCCCTAAAAAAGTGTGTTTAGATTCACAATAACAAAAAATCCTTGGTTAAATTATTTATTAACATGGAATTTACATAGATATGATTAAAATTTGTGTGGTCTTAGACATGTTACCCCTAATTGAGTCAATAATCAGATCATTCATAGGGAATTTAGGGGCATTTCATATATTTATACCTACTCTTACTTATGTAGTTCATCCCATAAATAACTTTCTCAAAAAGGAGTTTGGTTTGACTTGGATGAATGAATGAGAAGAAGCATTTGAAGCTTTAAAATGCTTCCTCATATCTCAACCCACACTTATCATACCCAAACCAAACATAGACCTCATATGTTACATAAGGGTGATCAAGGCATCACTTGCCTATATATCAGTCCAAGAGGATGATGATAATGGAAAATAACAATCCGTCTACTTCATTATTTTCACTCTTGTTAA
>JARHVA010001437.1:1795000-1932500 GCA_037957365.1 Torreya grandis | reverse complement strand
CAAATCTCAAGTGTCTTTAGCTATGTGTGAAACTACCCTTCAACAATGTCTTTTAGTGGTGCCATAAAAACTCACTCCTATCTAGTGGGTGGTTTGCAATAGGTCCCTCACTATCAATGATTACATGAGGTAGTGTCTCATATGGCTAATGACAAAGCTCTTAGCATTGATGACTTCCCTTGTGAATTCTATAAAACTATTTGGGACCTTGTGGGTAGTGACTTGCATAAGTTTATCAAGAAGTGTTTTGTATGCAATCACTAAGTAAACATATAAATAAGGGATATATAAAATTCATACCTAAGCAAGAAGATCTTGAGTTGATCTATAATTTTCAGCCCATCACCCTCCTAAATGTCTCTTATAAAATCATTGCAAAGGCTCTGGAAATCTAGTTGTGTAATATGCTACCTCTCATTGTGCATCTAGTACAAACATGTTTCATCAGAAGCTATTATATTTTGGATAACATCATTATAGTCTAGGAAGGGATGGATTGGGCCAAATGGTCTAATAATTAAGCTATGTTCATCAAAATTAACTTTGAAAAAGCTTATGTTTGCATCAAATGGCCATTTATTCTAGCCATGCTTTGAGCTCTAAGATTTAGGCCCAACTTCATCCAAGTCAATCAGGTGCTTTTCTTAGATGCCTTAGCTATCTTATCCATGAATGGAGTTACCTTTGAGCATTTTTCTTTGTTTTGTTCTACTCATCAAGGGTGCCCACTAGCTCCCACCTTGTATGTTCTTGCAACTGAGGGTTTTGGATATCTTCTTAGCAATGCCCAATTTAGGGGCCTTGTTAAAGGAATTTATCTCCCTCCTGATGCTATGAACCCACATGAAGACATGCATCTACTTAATGGATACTTCAAAAATTATTCCTACCTTACTCTCATTAAGGATGAAATGAAGTTGGACAATGCCTTATAGTGTCTAGACACCTTCTGCCTAGCCTCTAGCTCTAGTATCCAATGGCATAAAACTCATTGCTATAGATAATCTTACCTCCCTCTACCAATGTGGGTTGTTAAATTTGGTTGGAAGTAGATCCATAATGATGAAATATTTAAATTTCTTGGTATCCCCTTTGCTTTTGATGTCTCACCACCTTCTTTATGGTAATATGTTATTGACAGAGTTGCTAGGAAGCTAGAATACTGGGTAACCAAGTCTCTTTCATTAGCAAGAAAATTTCAAATCTACTAAAAAAATATTGCATCCACCCATGTGTACTACTCATCATATTGGGTGACTTGTAATAAATCTTACTAGAAGTTGGATAAACTGCTCAAAGATTTACTTTGGGCCAATTCCCCTCAAGGTAAAGGATTCCATAAGGTGGCCTAGGAATATTATTGCCTCATGCATGATGCTAGAGGAATGGGGCTCATCAACATATCCCAATCAAGAACTACCTTATGTGCCAAATGGATTGTGTGGGCCACTCAGGTCCAAGAGACTTTAAAGGTGTTGTTCAGACACTATATCTCCTTAGGATTTATTAAGGGTAAGAAGGCCTGGAAAGGGCTTAACTTCCCCAATTTACTCTTCATTTAGTCTCTTATCCAAATCATTGGGTCCTTTGTGGCCAAAAGCATCTGAAAGGCCTGGGAAAAGATCAAGCCATGACTTCTCTATAATGTCTTTAGTTTCCATAATGGGCTCTCTGCTAACTTCCATTCTCTCTAGTGGTCTCCCATGTTCTCTCATAATAAAGTGCCCCTAGTATAAGTCCCTTGGGTCAACACTCTCAAGCTTTACCATAGAGGAATTAATACTATCCAAGATATATTTTATAAGTGCTCTCTCTAAATTTTGGTTAGCTAATGCAGACCAGGAGATCCTCAATGTTGTCCTAACTTCCATGCTTGATAAAATATTGATCCACTCCTCTCGACTATGGTAGAAGGATTGGAAATGGTATGTTGATACCCCTTTCCATAATTACACTCCTCATCTTGGATATTCATGGCTCACCCCCCATTTTCCCATGGTTGACAAGCTTAACACCCATTGAGGGTTACCCTCATCTATTAAAATGTGGAGCTTTTACTTCAACACTATTTAGGGGGCTTGTGTGGATCCTAAGCTTGCTCATTTTTCTTGGTGTATACTATACCAAGGCTTACTTATTGGTAGATGAATCATCTAGCTCAGAGTCCACTTACCTACTTTCCCCTTCTATGGGCACCTTGAGATGCTTCCTAATATTTTTGGTACTATTCTAAATCTCAAAGAACTTAGACTTGGATCCATGATATTTTAAAGCTTTTCTAGCCTAAATTTTTCATTTGGTAGCACATCCTCCTTGGAGACAAACCTGTGATGCCCTTTAAATACACACAAATTTGGTATAGTTTTAGAGCAGAGATTATCTTATAGATTTGGAAAGAAATAAATAATTTTATGTTTAATAATGCTTTTGTTGATTGTAATATTTCTTCTTTACATAATTCTTCTATCATCTCCAATGTTATTTTACAAATTCAAGTCCAAGCCAATAAAGTGGTTATTGACCTTGAGAATCTTCAAGATCTCTTCTCCCACTGGGGAAATTCTCCTTGTGTAATTTATCGAGTTCCAACTTATCCTCCTAAGGATCCCAAACTAGATGATTGAGTGCCTCAACCACTTCATGGTGGGCATCATCATAGTTATTCTATGCATCATTCTCATAGTGGCACAATGCATCTCCCCTCTTGGGTAGTCATGAGAGTGGTAGCCATTTCCTCCTTCCCCTACATAGAAGGATGGTTGGGGTTCCCTTCCTTCTCCTTTATGTCTAGATTCTTTTGGGGTACCACCTAGAGATCATTCAAACACATTGGATAAGTTCCCTAGGCTTTCTTTGGCCATTTTGCCCATTTAGACACAAATAGAAGATGATGACAAGGGCACTACTCAAGCTACTGGTTAGGATATTATTCTAGATGGCAATGATTTTCCAAGCTTAGGATGGGGTCCTGATGATGATGTGGATCCTCTACCTTCTATCCTTACTCTTACTGCATAAAAGTTATCTTTGTTTTATGACTTTGTGACTTGTTTCTAAGATTTTCCTATTTTATGTTGCTTTTGGTCTTGCTCCTAGCCTCTGCCTAGTGTGATGTTGAGTTCTTTCATAGCACCTGTATTTTTTTCTAAATTATTTGTATATTTCTATTAAGTTAATATATAGATATATTTCATCAAAAAAAATTATAGTTATAATATTTTACTAGTTATTTGATATAAGGGTCCAAATATTTGATGATAAAAGAATTACATATTAAGTTTAATATAATAGATAACAAAAAACAAGAGATTTAATGAGTATCAATGTATCATAATATTGAATATGTTTTAATATAAATTATACCTTTAAGATAGGCTAACTTCTAAAAATATTTCTCTTGAAGAAATGAATCATTATATATACTTACTATAACATATCCAACCCAAAAATAATATATCTTCAATATCTATTAAAAATAATGTGTGTGTGTGTACATACATATTTACTTACGTACGTAATAACCTTTAGGTCATGATAAATCCTTAATTTAAGTTAACTAGTTACCAATTATTCCTTAATTTATTTATTTGAACTTATTCAAAAGTTAGTAATTTGACACATCCTAAGTTATGTGTACTATAATTCAACTACCAAAAACTTATTTACATCATAATGTAATATACCTAAATACATAAAAAAATATGACTCCTTAAATTTTAAAAACTATAGATGCCTAATTTTGGTTTAACACCATTTTCAATCACATCTTTATCATGTATTATCACACTTGATCCCCTTGTGTACATATATCTATTTTATTAGACCTTTACACTCCCATTATGGTCTAATATTCCTTGATCAATATATATTTCCTCATATTCATCTTATATTTATCTTTTTCATCTGTAATATCCTACTCATTCATTCTCTATTTAGTGTGATTTCTGGTTTGAGAATTTTTTGACTCCTGGTTTAGAATTAGTGGTCTATTGATTCTATCTTAGATATAATCAACAGTCTATTAATTATCTTCCTCTTTATTTTTTATTCCATTTCACCTTATCCTAAATCCTCACATCTAAAACTTCATTTATTACTATTTCCTATGGTAAGTCTATGATGTGTCTTAGAGTTTCATCATATACATATACATATACATATACATATACATATACATATACATATACATACATAGATTAATTTATCAAGTGGATACCTCATGTCATCCATATCTCTTAGAAGTTGTTTTTCTAAAGAAAAATCACTGATCCTTATCAATATTTCTAAAATTTCAACAAAGGATCTTACATATTTAGTATACATTACATCTACATCAAATGCAAGTCTTGTGCCATCAACATCTTATGCCAAAATAAGGTTATAGTGGGAGCATATAGTTGCATTTGATTATTATAACAAGATAAGGCAAAGCCATAAATCTCTCTTGGGTTATGATTTCACTCATATGCACCAGAACTAGATTAAGTCTAATTATAAATGTGTGGTATACATAACTAAAATGCATCAAGAAGTTTCGTAAGTTAGCTAAATTACACACATTATTTTATATGTTTGAGGATTATTTAAATAAGCAAATAAGAAGCATTTCAATGAAATATATTCATAAATTCTATAAATCAAATCCATAACCATATTAACCATCAACTTACACATCAGCCTAAAAGCTTTTAGATGCCAAAAATAAGTTGAATTATGCCCAGATGTAGAATTGGAAGCAACACCATGGATATAATCAGTAGGCCATGACACAATTAACTCTCCAATGATTCTAACCAAATAAGAGAACATAATAATGTTTATATGGTTTTATATTATAAAGTTTATAGATCATTTTTTCCATCTCAAATTTATATAACAGTTCCTAGGTGTTTCAATTTTGATTGCTTTTTGTATTTTACTTATTTTCATTGTTTGTTCGATCGTTTAGTCATACTTTCATTTAATAATTTTAGGCATAGTTAAATATAATTATTTTAATTCTTTATATTCTCATATATCTATCTTGTTCCTTCACTTTAACCAATATACATTAGTGGTATTCAACATATTGTCACTATTTGGTCAAGTAAATTGGTGAACCTCTTCTATTTTTGAACACTTCAATCCTTAGTGTTTCTTTTTAATTCATCTATATAGGGTCACTTTATATTTTATATTTGCATTCTTTAAATTTTATTTTATTTCTCCATCATTAGCCCTACCTTTCTACATGTTTATCATGTCTACATCTTATTTCAAATAGAAACTCTAGATCTATAAACCCTACTAGGTGAAGACACCTAAATTTGACACAAGACCCTTATGCATAATGTCTTATTATTAATTTATCTTATTTTAAAAATGTTTACATTTTTCCTTATTTATATAAATACACTAGCCCAATAATAGGTTTATAATTGGTCCATTAAAACTTAAATCACCTAAACAATTATTAAAAGGTAAATCGTTAACACATTTCAATTATTTCTCACTTATTACCCAACCCACCTAAAAATAGAACTAGAATCATATCCTCAATAAAACATTACACTATAAAATTCCATCTTGGATAGATTTGTATAATGTATGGGTCCATCCTATATATACCCATAAAATGTATGGGTCTATCCTATTTAGACACACACACTATATGGGTGCATCCTAGATATACCCATACATTGTATAGGTCCATATTTGACAAACCTTTAATCTATATGATGTATCCCTTTTAGTTTTATGGGTCTATTATCTTGTTTCCTTGAATATTGTACCTTTACTCTTATTTTTATACATTACCATAGTTTTAAATTATGCATAAGTTATCCTAGGGAAACATATATATATATAGTCTAACCAAGCCATTTATCATCTATAATAGATCATAAGACACTTATTAATATTAATATATAAGGCATATATAAGTTCAAGCAAATATCTAATCATAACTTAAGTAAAGACTCATTGAATCTCATACACTTGGGACATTATCATTATATATTAGTCTATCTACATTTCCCTTATGCCAAATGAGTGTATTAGACTATTTATAGTAGCATCATCACTTACATGGAAGATGAGATTCATAAATCCTCACTCGAGCTATACCAACCACACACTCATAGAATTACATGGAAGTCTGATTCTGTGTGTGTCGGATATATAGTTTGTAATTCTACCTTAAAAGTTTTTTGACTCCATAACTATTTGTTTTGTTTTGTTTTGTTTTGGAGAGCCAAGCTAGTTAAAGGGTGGATTTATCTATTTTTTCACATTTATATCTAATAAGTGAATGTTCATAAAATATAGGAAGGAGACATCACACAAGTGAAAAATAACTAGACTACAAAATCATAATAAGTCAAACTTGGAAACATAAGGATAACATTGACCAAATTTAGATAATTAAATTCATATGGGTATGTCCCATTAGGATCAAAACTGGAATGGGTATATCACAATGAATGTGTCTATCTCGAAGAACTACATAGTTCCTAGATGCCAATAATAAGTTACATATAGTCTACATAATCTAACTACAATCTTGGATTCCTAGAACAATAAACAAGTGTGATCATTCCTTATCCCTTTATCATTTATATTACTTAGTATATTTTTAATTTTAGCATTCATAATTTATTATCACTGTCACCCACTAGATAAATATGAATTATTTATTTTTGAGTCATGTATTCTTAAATTTATTTAACTAGAATTAGTTTTTTCTTTATATTGTATAAAAATATGAGTAGGGTAAACACTATGTGAAGTGTTAGATTGAGTTTTTCTATCATTTCATACTTATTTTTCATTTACATTACTTATTCTAGTTTCATTTATATCATTTTGGACTTGTTTCTTATAGTAACATATTATAAAGATATAAGTTTTGTATTTTTAGTCATGTATGTTTAGATCTATTTAATTGTAATTATTTTGTTCCTTATTTTTTTATAAAACTTTAATTAAGATAAACATTAAGTTAAATTATATATTAAGTGGCTACTTGTGATTTAATTTAGCTTCCTTTGTTTCCTAATCATGCTTCTTTGAAATTGAAGAATGAAAAATTCTTATCAAATTCCTCATACATATATTGTTGAAAAGTAAATGAATGAAAATGCTAATGGTAATGTAAATATGAATGGTAATGCAACCTTTGATCTTAATTTTTATGAATATGATTATGAAGATAATGTTTTTTATGACATAAATTATTTGGAGGATGATAATCCAAAATGAGTTCATAGAGTTGATTATTTTAAAGGCCTAATTAGAAAACATCCCATATCTTTCGAACATATGTTTCTTAATTTAAAATAAATATTTATCTAAGGAATTTATGCCTAATAATGGTCCCAAATATCCTTTTAATGTTCATAATCCAATTTTTGGAGACTCTAATTCTACATTTGGTGGTGAGCCTAGTCATCTTAGTGCTTGTTGATTTAATTTTATTTCATAGGTTCTATTAAATGATGGGTACACACCCCTTTTTTTTTATCATTTAAATTTGACCTAAAGCATGAGTTTCAAGTTTTGGTTCTCAAAATAAATCTTTTGGTGGAATATAATTGGAAGCATGTGACCTAAAACCTTTCAAGGGAGGAGATTCCACAAATGTTCAACCATATTTTCAAATAACACCCATTAACAAAAATAAAAATGGATATTAAAAATTATGTTAATATATTGTAAAATGATTTGAATTTCATAAATAAACATTGAAAGAAAGGGAATGATCGAGCAGAAAAAATAATCATATTTATACCTGTCTATTTTTTGATAAATCAAACACTAAATAATATTTATTGTGAGAGAAACTAATATTTATTAAACACAATATATAATAAAATTAAAATAAATATATCACCAAATTCTATGGATTTAGTAACACAATGAGTGAATTCTAAAAACACATGACAAGATAGTATATTACAAAAGATAACACAACTCATTAATCTAGAGAGATTTAGTAGTGATTGTAGTTTTCCAATGAAATGGTTATAATAACATAATATCAATCTAATTAAGTTATAAAAATAATTTATAGATCAAATTAGTGATAACTCAAACCTTATAAAACATAATGCATTTATCTGATTGAGAAAAGGAAAATTAAAGTCACAAAACATCCAAATAGTGATCTCTTAAAACATGTAGATTTAAAAAAATGCTTGCTAAATTGTTTATCTTAAATTTTATATAATATTGGTTAAATACAAAATATTTATAATGAAACTAAGTTTACCAAAGCCACTAATGTATAGTTTGTATGAAAAATTAACCTTAATTCTATTTTTTCCTACTGAAAAAATTAATTTAAAAAAGAAAATACATTGAATTATTCATCCAAATTGTATGTTTTATTTAATAAAACATATAATTTACATCCTAAAATAACTTTAATTGACTCATTATTCTAAATTTGGATGAGCTTCTCTAACTTTAGATAAAATTTTCTAATTCTAGATAAGTTTTTTTAGCTTTAAATAAACTTATCTAGATTTAAATAAGTATTTCTAGATTTAAATAATATTATATAGATTTAAAATATTTAATATGTTTTAAAAATAATTTATAAATTTAAATAATACATATTAGCTTTAAATAATATTATCTATCTTGAAATACTATCAAATATAGCTGATAGAGTGATTTCATGTAGTGATATCTTCTAATTGATAAATTATTTTACTATGAATATTAAATCTTCATATTCCATTTACATTTTTAGTCCTTCATGTCATTTTTAAATCATATCTAAAAAAAATTATTGGTGTAAATTTCTTTACAAAATAGTGGTCACTACCAAATTTAAACATTGGGAAAATAACATAAAATTATCTCGCATGAAAACTGTCAAATCTACCTAATAGAATGTTTTTGTGAAGACACATTTTTATTTACAAATCCTTTTATATAAAATATTAAATTATCTTTTCCCCTCACATTTGTATTCCTTCATGATTTTTTTTTAATCCTAGTCCAACTTAAAATGATCTCTCAAATAATGTCTCAAAAAGTGTTGCTCATCCATTTGTGAAAAAGTACACTACATACATAATTTCTCTACCAAGCAAGCCCTTTTAATTTATTTCATTCTAAATATTATTTTACTGTACTAAAAATTCATTTTCACCTATAATTTTTTTTTTCTCATCTAAGTTTAATTTTTTTTTAAAAAAAATTAACTATTGATTTATAGTACATTAGAATGCAAAAGTATTTTTTTAATTCATGGTCCTAATTTTTTTTAAAGCTTGGGTATATTGAAATAAAAAAAATGTTTACTCAATGGGGACATATTTTAGATTAATTTAAAAACCATAATTTCTAGTTTTATAGTAATAATAAATAGACTTTATAAGAAATAGTTGAACAAAATAGAGAACTAAAATAGATTTAAGCATAATCATGCATCACACTGACCCTTCCCATTTTTTAAACTCATATGTAAATCTATGAATATTATTTTCCATTTCATGTGAGTTTTTACAAAATCAAACATAAATCTGAAGTATCTTTTTTGTTGCATTCATTGTAATCATTTTTTTTAAGCATAAGTTTATCAAAGGTTGGTCATTCCTCTAATACTAGCTAGACATCTATAGCCTCGGCATAGATACATTTGATTCCAATCTAAGAACTGATCTAATTCCACCCAATTATATATATATATATATATATATATATATATATATATATATATATATATATATATATATCTTTAATTACCCTTATTCCTTGTATTAATGATTTTATTTGTTTCCTAAAGGGATTTGGAACCACCATTGGTTAGGTATAGAGAGATAAACTTAATTTTAAATCAGAAATTTCATTCCTATTTTCATCTTTATGAATATTTATTATATATTAATAAAGTCTTAAGCATGTAAATGTGCAATTTATATCTAAAAATATGTATTTCTAAATATTTCAAGAAAAATTAAAATAACTTTCAACAATTTGATAAGCACATTCCATTCAGACAAACATTGAATTCAATTATGATATATACCCTGATTCCAAACATCATATACTTTGTGAAAATCCTATGAATATCCATTAGTGTGAAAAAATGTCAAATTTGAGAAATTATATGAAGTGTATGAATGGTCATGATGACCTTGTTTCTTAAAACTAAATAATTTAAAGGAAAACTAAATAAAAATAAAAATAAAAATAAAAATAAAAGTTAATCTATTTTAATCTAAAGAAACAATTCCTACCCAATTTGAAAGGTTGGGTTTAGAGACTTTCTATATAATGTCTCTTATTCTTTAGCTAAATAAGTCTTCTTCAAATTAAATTTCTAAAAATTTCAAGAACATCTTAGTGTTCTTTCAACAATTATTTTATTTTCTTATTTTAAACCCAAAATGATTTTCAAGCATGTGGTCAACATAATCATTTCCCATAATTCCAAAATTAGAATAAACATTGATATAGGAAACATTTACCTCAAATTATAAACATAAAAAATAGATTTATTTAATTGAATTCTAGTGACTATGATGTTTGGAGTAAGATGTTTGGAGTAAGAGCTTCAATAAATACCAATTGTTTGAACTTTAGATATACTGCTAAATAAGCATCTTGTTTTATTTCTAATTTCATGTATTTATTATTCTCTTCTAGATTTACAATATCTTGGCAATAATCATCATTTGAATTTTTTCTTCCCATTCCATTGTGTTATGATTCATAAAAGTAGACACTCCATGATCAACTTGTTCATACTAAAACTCTTATGTGGGAACAATGTTATGATATTTAACATGTTTATTTCCTTGATCATCAAGAAAAACACTTTTAAAGAGAATTGGTCCTCGAGTTGGAATTTATTTGGACATGACATCTAATTATCTATTTGCATAGATTATAAACAATCCAAAACCAAAGTATTTTCTATAGACATTCTCAAAAAAGTGGAGGTTAATAAATCTAAAACATGAAAATATATATCTAAAACCACTACTTTAAAAGGTTTATGGTTGATTAGGATTTTATTATAATTTGTTTGAAACAAAAAATTAAAAATACCTAATTATCTTATGAGGTTATATTTCAATAATAATAGATCATTTTATAAAAACCTGAGCATCATTGATTTAACTAAACTAAAACAAAAAAATCATTATAAATTTATACAACTAGTAATAAAATTAGGTGCCAAGTCAAAAACCCAATTCTAAGTTTATTTTTTAAAACTAAGAGGAAATAATATATAAGTTACACCCTCAAACTTTATATTTAAAACATTCATGGAAGATATATAAGTAACAAGATGTTGTTTAATAGTTATTTTGCCATTAGTTTTAAAAATAGAAAGGAAATCAAACAGATCCTTTGGGAGATCATATTGAATAACCAAGATGTTTATATTTGATTCACCAAACCAACATATATCTCAATTTTCAATTTTCAATGTTTTATTTTATTATTTAGATTTTAACAATAAAATCACAATGTCAAAGGTTCAAATGTTCCCTCTAGTGCTAGTTTTCTATTGATGTAAGTTTATAGAACACGTTCCAATTAATAGTGGGTATATACCCTCTCATTTTTTGGATAATTGGAATCCAACCCAAGGTACAAGTTTCAGGTTGTGTTACTCAAAACAAATACTTTGGAAGAATATAATTGGAAGCATGTGACCTAAAACATTTCAAAAGAGGAAGTTATAACAATATTCACCTACATGTTTAAATAATGCTCAATAACAAAAACAAAATTATATATTCACAATTATGTTAATATATTTTACAATTATTTGAATCTCATAAATAAACGTCAAAATTTAGATAAGGGTAGAGGAGAAAATGGAATCATAATTCCATTTGTCAATTCTTTGTTAAAGTGAAAAACAAATTATATCTATTGTAATATAAAATAAAATTTATAAAACTTAAGGTTTACTTGAATTCAAATAAATATAACACTAGAGTCTAAGGATTAAGTGACACTACGATTGAATTATTAAAGCACAACTTGAAAATATAATCTATTACATAAGATAATGCAACCCATTCCTCTACATAGACTTAGTAATGGTCACAATTTACCAATGAAATAGTTATAATAACATAAGCTCAATCTTTCCAATTCATAAAAATATCATATAGATCATATTAGTGAGATCTTAAAGCTAAGAAAATATAATGCATTTATCTAATTAAGAAAAGGAAAACTAAACTCATAGAACATCCACATACTGATCTCTTAAAGCTTGTATATTTTTAAAAAATGCTTGATAAATTCTTCATCTTCCATTCTAAATAATAATGGGTTAAATACAAGGTATTTATAATGAAACTAAGTGGAACAAAGTTATAAATCCATAGTTCAGATGAAAAACTAAAAATAATTATAGTTATATTCCTAATGTAAAAAATAAATTAAAAAATAAAAATAAAAACATCTATTGAATTATTCATTCTAATTGTATATTTTTTTTACTAAAAAAATAATATCCATCCTAAAATAAATTTAGTTTATTTTTTATTCTAACTTTGGATGAGATTATCTAGATTTAGATATATTTTATATCATTAAATAAACTTATAAATGCAATCATAATTAGGGGTTCCAATGAAGGAACACCTTAGACTGCACAATCTATGGATTGAATAAAATAAATGGACTAAATTGAACTCTTGTGCATGATGCAATAGAGTGATTTGAGACCATGAGTTACCATGACACTTGTATCATATTTTAAATTTTATAGGAAAACCATGATAATGTGGTGAGATTTATTATGGGATATGGCTTTAGAATGATGATAATAATGTCCTTGTTATCATAAGTATTTTGGCAATATTTCCATTTTTATGTGAATCCATAATAATATGGTAATATTTGAGTTGACAGGTGGGTTCCTTAGGTCATTTACATGCTTCATACAAATTATAAAGTTGTCACAATCTTTGTTGTTCGATTTAGGATTTTGGTCTTCAATTTATATCTCTATATTAAGAATTTAGGTGTTGTGCCACTTGCTGAGACTATTCATATATTGTATTCATTACAAAAGATGATGTCATGCACTATATATTGTTCTAAGGATATAAATATATTATTATCTTCAATTCATGTTTTAAGGTGTTGCACCACTAAATAAGAGTGGGTAGAAACTCAAATTAGTGGTTTGATGAATCAATATGTACTACAAATCTATTACAATGATCCTAAAAAAATGCAAACCTTCTAACATAAAATCTTGGTAACCCTTCTTATTATTACATATTTTTTATACCCAACACACCCCATTCTTTTCTAAATAGGTACACACATTGAATATGAATAAATTTTCAAATCATAAAGGACTTCATGAAATAATTTCATAGATTTTTAGTTGTTTAGTCCAATGTTTCTTTTGATTTTAAAATGTTTTCTAAATAAACATCTCAAAAATGTATTTGAATTTAGTGTATGAAAAAAACTTAGATTTTATCTGACTCTATTCATGTATGTTGGCCTTAAATTTTCTAAACTTTGACTCAATTTTTCATTATTTAGGAAAACTCATAATATGGGACTCATAAGGCTTCAAAGTAGACTTCATTATCCATTTCACATTTTTTTCAGTGTTATTTTTTTTTTTACGTATTCAAATAATGTCTATTTTGTGATAATCTTTGTTCTTTTAGTATGCATGCCTCTTCACATCTTTTCAAAATCTTCACACTCTTACACACTATCTCAAGAATCAAGATAACAAGCTTATCATGGCATGAGAAATGTCTCAATTTATTTAGTATTTAATATATAATCTTCACACCTCTTTGCATCCATATTTTAAAATATATAATAATGAACTACTTATAATATTCCATATATCTATCCCACAAAGCTATGTGTCATATTTTAAAACTCCCACACCTTCATAACATTTTCACTTCCAATTTATAGACTCAAATACAAGGAAGATATAGATACTCACCTAATTCCACTTTCCATATCCTTGTATCCTTACACCATCTCAATTTATCAAAGGTCCTAGAATAAATTCCCTGAGAATCATAACAATGGTCCAATCTAGAAGCTCCATAGATCACCATCTTACAGTCTCACTACCATGCATCAAACACTAATCTAAAAGAAGACCCCGAGACCTGACATTATTTGATTTCAAAGCAATCACAATAGGATATGTGTTAGTAATATATATCCCATATAAATCATATCCATGAAAAGACTTCACAGGATCAATAATTATGAAAGTGTGAATCAACAAGGAAATGTGATGTGTCTAGTTTTGTAACCTCATAACAACACACCATTATATGTTATTTATAAACATGATGATCATGCGGTCCTTAAAAAATCAAATAAATATATTTGGATAATATATAAGACACTCTTATGTTTAATAATAAAAAACAATGATTATGTAAGAAACATAATAAAGACACATGTATGGTCTAAAATCACTACTAAAATCTATGAAACCATAGGCCAAATCAAAATTACAATGGAAAATTATTTTGAATAAATGTAAAAGGCCACCTTTAACATTTAAGACATATGAACCAAAAAAATTAGTCCATCATCCAAAAAATTTAAGTCAAATATAAATATAAAGGTCATTAATTTGTTTACTATCCATGCTCAAATATATTAACTAAGATCAAAATCCATTTTGGGAACACCAAGAATGTTAAGAGTCGAGTTGACTATTTAGAGCCAATATACTGAGACATGCATTGAAAGAGAAATTTCATAGAGTAAATTAATGCATAGCCATGACCTCTTTTTTTTTCTCATTCAACTCTACACAAGGGTTTATAAATATTCATTTCATCTGAGATGCTCTTGGAATGAAGTTCAAGAATTATAGCACTATTTATGATGAAGTTGAAAAAATGAGACTAATACTAGATGAAAACATCCATACATTGTAAGACACTAATTATACTAATGACCTACTCATAATAAAATAAACAAGGTTATAACAAATCTTTGCCAGGATAAAGGTATTTCCTTATGTGGATCTATTTTATAATGTTTTTTCCAATAAATAATACTTAAATGACATGTTAATGTCATTAAAGAATAAAATAAATTTACTTTCATGGCTGGTCTTTCCATTGAAGGGTATTACCAAAGGAAATAGCCCACCACTTTTAAAATAAATAAGTTATGATAAAATGAATTAATGATGCAAATATAAAATAATATCTCTACTCTTTCAGTTACTCTATCACTTACAACATACACTTTTGTACATAACTCTTGTGTTATAAATTTATCAATTTGGTTAAATATCACTATCTTAGATAGTCTTAAGGAAAAAATACCTGTGAAATATCATACACTTTGGTTTTATGTTCTAACCTCTTCACTCATTGGCTTTATACTTTGGTCACCTTCAACCTTCATTCTTACATCTCTCTCAATGCACTGACTCACTCCTTCTTTCATACTAGCTGTCATACTAGTCTTTACGACACAATACATTAGGGGTTAAAATAAAGTTCATATTCATACTATCATTATGAAGTGATTAAAATCATATCCATGATATTCAAAGTCTTTTAATTCTCTTCATTGAAACTACACATCTTTCAATTCTTTTGTTCATCTCCTATATAACTATATCTAATCATCATACAGGGCTAGTGACCTTTTTTTCAAGGACTTTTACTTTGCATAGACAGGTTTCAAGAATTATTAAGAATCCAATTACCTTTTTTAATACCCTTTACTTGATTCTTGTATTCCATAAATTTTATTTCCTCTAATCCATGGGTAGACCCATTTAACAAGCCTTTCTTCTCCTTTGTTTAGGCCTAATAAGCATGTGTTCAACTTTTCACTAGATAGTCAATTACAGAGGTACAAACATGTACCCTCATAGTGAAAAAAATTAAAAATATCTTATTATATATTCACACTCATCTAATAACTAAATTTGAGCAATTTATACCATAAGAATCATGGCATATATTCATTTCTATTCCAAACCCTAAAAATAGGGTTGAAATAGTCTAAGACTACTTGAGACTAAAAATAATTGCTTAACTTACCTTTCAAAGGCTCTCACATTACTATGAATATTAATATAAGTCTACCTACATTCAAGGCACCTTTTCCAAGCACTGGTTATCCCTTTTCCATTCTCTGTTCAACATTTTATTAACAATCTATTGCCTCATTGTGTATATAGTCAAGGTATATAGGCTTTCTAAAGTAAGTTCTTAGGTCTTGACCTCCTCTTGATGAATTAATAACTATTAAGACCCTTGTAATGGGTTTTAAAACTCCTAATCATCTTTCAAAAATGATAGATTTCCATTTGGAGACTCTTGTTCTAATCCAATAGGCACTTTTTGTTCAATAGTGTGTGTATATAGACAGATTAGAGGATGTTTTAGGTTAAAAAAAGGTTTATTAAATCATTGTAGAGGATATGAAGGGTTTTTCAAATCTCTAGTCTCCTTATAAAACATGTTTAATATCTTCCAAAACTTTATGAACTCTGTGACAACTTATTCTCATGTCTCTTATGCATGCAGGGTTTCAGATAGTGTACAAACTTTCTTGAGAGCTTTATTCATACATTTGAAACCCACATCATTAGACAAAGAAATTCAATAACTAGGGGAAAAAATCTTGTTATTCTCATCTCATTTCATATCTTCCCCTTGTAAGATTATACACTTAGCATTTCTCTTTACTCCATCAGTAACACATGACAAGACCCAATCACTCTTGACTGTTACAAATAATACTCTGTTAAGATTGTAACAATAGATCAATAAAGAACTCAATACCTTTCGTACTAGATTATTCAACATAAATTTAATCTTGATATTTAAAAAATGAAAACTTTTACAAACAACAATGCATTTATCTGAAACTTTTTATTCATGAGAAAAAGACTCGCACAATCCTATACATTATCTTGTGAGACCTTCATTCCATCTCAATATTATCTAACCTATTTTATCCTCATCTCTCTACTACAAACCACATTCACTATAAATCCTTTCTATATATAAACTAGCTCCAAAATAAGACAAACAACTATCTCTTGATTGAAACTAACTCCTTTTTCTCACCCACGTAGGGTGGTGGATTTTTATTAGGACTCACATTACCACCTTACCACCTATCTTAACATATTTATTCATAACCATCTTAGGACATTTATTGAGACCTTAAAGGTCTATTAAAACATTAGTTAATCAATTACATATCATCAATACTCACTTAGACCAACTAATACATCTTGATATTTTGAAATCCCTTTTGGTAGGAAAACTGACTTTGAACTCAAATTAAAATTACACACATAAAAATGACTCTAAGACACATCCTAGACCAAATTTGAGCATTCCTAAGATGCTCCTACATCATAATACCAAGGGGAGAAAATAACTTGATGCCTGCATTCTTATTCAATCAAATTTTCATATAAGTGTGTGTACTCTTGATTGCCACACTTGAACCTTGATTTTTTTGTCCTCCTTTCCATCCACTTCATGATTTAATATGTCTGTCTCTACTAGTCATTTTTCTTCTTTTATCTTTGTTTGTTCTTTATTCCTTATCTTCTTTCAAAATCCTCTCCAATTTTCATGGTATTTAGAATGAATTACCATTCTCTTTCTATTGCTTCCTCTAATAATGTTGTTTTTTCCTTTTCATCAGCATATATGTTCCATATCATACTCTCTTCCTTCCTCGGTGACCATTCCCAGGTCTCATGCTTGCTCATAATCTTGTTGGTAGCATCCTCTATCCTACTATCATATACTACAACTTCTCTTTTCTTGACTGTCAAATCAATAAACTCATTAATTTTCATCTTTATTTCATAGTCTATCAAATCAATTACATCCTCATTGACCTATTCATTATTGTCCTCAAAACCTTTATGTATTACTTGCTTCTTCACTGCTCCAATGTACTCCTTAAATTAACCCATTTTATTTTTATACAACACATCATCTTCATCTTCATAATATTCATAAAAAAATTACATGCACTTCATTATCTAATGTACCTTCACTCTTCCATTCATCAACTTCTTCTTCCTTATGGACTGTTGTCCAATCAATTGATCCATCCCAGTCATGCTTTTCACTTTCCATATTTTGACCTACATTCAACCATGAAAAATAAATGTTAGACTAAAAATGTTGAGACCCAATTGCCCTTCTCTATTATTTCATGGTAATTTGTGTTGCCATCTTCAACTATATCTCCATATATTCCATTGCTTTTTGGTTTTATTTCTCTTCGATTATTTTTCTAAAGATGCACTTGAATATTTTCTTGATTCTATACTACAAACTATACAATTTCTACATCTATAATAACTCTCATCCATCCTTTATAATGCACATTTAATTTCCTTTATCTTTATCTCCATCTTTCACTCACTGTGTCTTTCAAATTTAACCATGTCTCTCACTTTCATTTCATTTTCATCTTTATTACCTCACTTGGGTACATGATCTTCTTATTGTTGGCCTCACTTGGACCACCTTATTTTGTTTCAAACTTTTAACCCCTCTCAATATATATTTAAAACATTATTAGGTCCCTTTCACTCCTTTTCCTTCACACTAGGAATTCCTTCTCTTTCCAAAGTTTTGTTTATGAGCTTCTCTTCTTGATCTTGTTAATAGCTCTCTTATTTCAGGTCTGCCACCACACTATTCACTTATTTTTTTTCCTCACATATCAAATACCATATAAAATGTACTCAAACTAATAAATCAACCATAATTAACTCATACCTTTCTCAATCTACCTTCTTATTCCATCTTTCTACAAGGCTCCTTGCAATCTGCCTCCTTTCTTGCTTCCCTGTAAATTCTTGATCAACATGCATCATGAACTATAGACAATATAATTCCCATGTTCATACCTATATATACCTATTCCTAGAGAATTTAGATGGTTCTGATACCAAATGATGTAGAGATAAAATAGTATCTCTACTATTTCAATAACTCTGTCACTTATAACACACACTTTTGTACACAACTCTTGTGTTATCAATTTCTTAATTTGGTTCAATATCACTATCTTAAATAGTCTTAAGGATAAAATACATATGAAATATCATACACTTTGGTTTTATGTTCTAACCTCTTCACTCACTATCTTCAGACCTTGTTCACCTTTAACCATCATTCTTACATCTCTTTCAATGCACTGACTCACTCCTCCTTTCATAGTAATTGTCATACTAGTCTTTGTGACACAATACAGTAGGGGTTAAAACAAAGTTCATATTCATACTAAAATTATTTATTTATTACAATCATATCCATTTTATTCAAATTCCTTTAGTCCTCTTAATTAAAACTATACATCTTTCAATGTTTTTTCATCTCTTATACAACTCTGTCTAATCATAATATAGGGCTAGTAGCCTTTTTTTGAAGGAATTTTGCTTTGTACATACATGTTTCAAGAAGTATTAAGAATATAATTACCTTTTTAAATACCCTTTACCTGATTCTTGTATTCCATAAAGTTTCTTTCCTCTAATCCATGGGTAGACCCCTTTAACAAGCCCTCCTCCTCTGTTTAGGCCTAATAGGCTTGCGTTCACCTTTTCACCAGATAATCAATTACAGAGGTAGGAAACATACCCTCATAATGAAACAACTTACAAATATCTTATTGGATATTCACACTCATCTAGTAACCAAATTTGACAAATTTTTACTAGAGGAATCATGACATATATTCATTTTTATTCTAAACCCTAGGAGTAGGGTTGAACTAGTTTGAGATTACCTAAGACAAAAAATAATTGATTAACTACCTTTAAAAGGATATTACATTACTATGAGTATTATTCTAAGTATTCCTACAATAAAGTCACCTTTTTTAAGCACTAGTTATCCCTTTTACATTCTCTATTCAACATTTTCTTAACAATCTATTGCCTCACTGTGTATATAGTCAGGGTATGTAGGGTTTCTAAAGTGAGTTCTTAGGTATTGACCTCCTATTTATGAATTAATAAATAATATGACCCTTGTATTGGTTTGTCACACTCCTAATAATCTTTCAAAAATGATAGGTTTCCATTTGGAGACTCTTGTTTTAATCCAATGGGAACTTTTTGTTCAATACTATGTGGATAAACAAATCAGAACATGTTTTAGGTTAAAAAAAAGGTTTATTAAACCATTGTAGAGATATTAAGGGTTTATAACATATTTAGTATCCTTATAAAAAACTTTCAACCTCTTCCAAAATATTATGAACTCTGTGACAAATTGTTCTGCTATGCCTCTTATGCATGCAAGGTTACATATAGTCTACAAACTTGCTTGAGAGCTTTATTCATACATTTGAAAACTACATCATTGGACATAAAGAACTTCAATATATGAGGGAAAATAATACTATTTGATTCTCATCTTATTTTATATCTTTCCCTTCTTATAAGATTATACACTTAGTATTTCTCTTTACTCCACCAGCGACACATCACAAGAGTAAATCACTCTTGATTGTTATAAACAATACTCTATTAAGATTGTAAAAATATCTCAATGAATAATTCAATACCTTTAGTATTGGATTATTCAAAAGAACTTTAATCTTTATATTTAAGGAAAACTTGTACAAATAGAAATGAATTCATCTGAACTTTGTACTTATGAGAAAAGGACTCACACAGTCCTATACATTATCTTGGTAGACCTTCATTCCTTCTCAACATTATCTTCCCTATTTTCTCCTCATCTCTCTACTATGAACCACATTCACTCTATATCCTTTCTATATACAAACTTGACTCCAAAAAAAGACAAACAACTATTTCTTGATTGAAACTAACTCATTTTTCTCACCCATATAGGGTGGTGGATTTTTACTTAGAACTCTCATTGCCAACTCACAGCCTCTCTTAACATATGTATTCATAACCATCTTATGACCTTTATTGATAACTTAAAGGTATATTACAACATTATTTCATCAATTAAATATCATCAATACTCACTTAGACCAACTAACACATCTTGAAATTTTGAAAATCCCTTTTAGTAAGAAAACTAACTTTGAACTCAAATTCAAATTACACACACAAACATGAATCTAAGACACATCCTATAAAAAGTTTGATCATTCATAATATGACCCTGTATCACTTACCAAGAAATATTTGAGAGAAATTTTCTAGGTTGATAATCCAAAAAAATAGGTTAATCAAGAGAATGTGGGTAGCATTATTGTTTTAAAATTCAGACCAAGTGTCTATATTGGGATGGCCCTAATGAGTATAATTTATGGGGATAGTGATATATCCAACATTAAAAAGTGTTTTAAACCTCTACTCTCCATGATAATCAATGACAAGAAAGTACCCTCTCTAAGAGAAATAATTTCATTCAATCTCCAATAGTTGGTAGTGGGGGTGAGAATGGAAGTAACTTATGTATGATGTCTTATATATTTGATGTTACTTACACTAATATTATTTTTTACAAGATTACACAATGGAACAATACTAAAGGAACACTAATTTATTACCATTTTTCAAAATTATATGCACATAGGTCCAAATAGTATATTTTGGATATTTATGAGTGCTTCTATCCCCTATTTTACTGATAAGTGAATGAAGTGATTATGCCAATATTGTCTTATATCATAATAAATTTAATAATAAATAGAGGATCATATTGGTACTACCTAGACTAAATTGTCATGAGAATATAAGTAATAATGGTCGCTCCTATAAAATTTCCAATTTTTGTCCCCAACAAACTAGCCAAGTAGGAAATATATTTTTAGCATCTCAATGGAGTTGTTATGTTTTAAAAGAAGATAATAACACCATGTCCTATACTACCATTAAATATTAACATAATTATTTTCAAAGTATGGACAATACTTCATGCATCAACAACATATAGGTTAGCCTTTAATTTTTACGATTATGACCTATGCCAATGGGACTCAAAATGGAATGTGAAGGTGCACATTATGACTCTGATAGTAAAGGTGTCAATTATATAAATCACAATCACCATCCTCATGATTTGGTATTTTACATCATATAACAATGCAAATATGTGATAATGAAGACACCAATTGCTAGTATTGTGTACTTTCTTCCAAAATATTAGTAGCACAAGATATAAAAGAAAGGCCCACTTCCTCAAAATATAATTATGATTATCGAAAGATAGAATCTCACCTAAAGATAAAATTACTAAAGGGATTACCTCTACCTACACTTTATAATAGGACCATTCCTATGCATGATATAACACACTCATCTACACATATCTTCTCAATCTCCTCCTTTAATTACAATCTCCTATAGTCCTCCTATTACCACACAAGTAGTGGATGAAATAGTGATTAACCCACATCTCATCCTTTAATGTGACCACTTGAGGATGTTTAATTATATTATTCTCAATGACTATATCAATTTTAATTGGTCACACTAGTTACTCTAGAAAGAATTATCATGACCACCAAAGCCTATACTAGGTAATTGGCATCATGGACTATTTCTATATGCTTTCTTATAACTATTTTTCATGTGGTTAGTCAAGCCAAACATATTATCAAAGAATATTTTTCACATATCCCAATTACAATGAAAACACTTTATTCTATGATGATCACCAATTTTTCATCGAATAGGTAAGTTCTTTCAATGGACCCAATTACAATTCTTCATACTTTAATAGTCACTATCTTGGATGCGTTTCTAAGTGTTAGTTCCCATTATATATCTAACCCAAAGGAACAAAATGGGAAATATAAGGTTTACACTATTTTACCAAAGTGGTATCCCAATAACTTCCTTTTCAATTAACAATAGCAATCTCTCCTCTCCTAGTTATCTATTTTGCTCCTCTAGTTGCAACATTTGATCCAGTATCTTCCAATCCTTTCATAATACACACTCCTATTTCAAAGTCATCCACATATTTCATCATGATTAATCATATGGCCAACATCCATAAATCTTCTCCATTTCCCCCATATTTAGTTACATTAAGCATACCACACTCATCTCCTACCAACCCATGTTATAAGTAAAAGAAAAATGGATAGAATGCATCCATTTGGGTAAGGATAAAATAAAATATATGATCATAGTAAAATAACTTGAGGTAATATTAAAATTTGAGTAAGATAATTGGAAACTTAAGAGAGTTACCCAGATAAATATTACCAAAGAGGAGACTTTGATGTTTTATGAGATAAAATAAGAAGAATTTGCTTTAACTAGGAAGAGGAAATCTAAATTATGTGAAAGAGATGAGTATGTAGAGGAACCTATGTCTATAGTGGCTACAACAAGGGAGGTTATGAAAAATTTTGTCCAAGGCATGAAATATAATAATCAAAGACTAGAGACCTAAACTGGGATGACAGTGCCAAAGGGGATCATTGAAGAAGTGGATTAAGCTCATGAATCCCTATACAAGCTTATCTGAAAATACTAACAAGTAAAATAATGAAGCACACTTTTACAACAAAAAAGTGAAGATTTACCATAACTTTATTTTAAAAATTGATTCAAACTTAGGGAAATTGACCATATTTTTGAAGTAAAATATGTTTCCACACATAAAACTCATGATATTGTATGATATTGGTCTATGCCAAAGTTTTTTGATCCACATGAAAAAAATCACTGAAAGAGTGGACATGTGAAATGTATATGGTTATTAGTGCCATAGACAACATTACAAGTTCAATTTTGGAATTATCTCAAGAGGTAGGCATTTTTCATTATTTTCTCTAGATTAATAAATAGAATATTTTGTTGAGATTATAGTAAACTAGATTAATTCATGACTGAGTTTAAAGGAAAGTTTTAGGAGGCAAACAGGGGAGGCAGTATATAATCTATTGACATATTAAGCTTTGATAAAGAGAAAATAGGATGTGAAGTTACAATGAAAGGCATAGTGAATTCTCCCATAGCTATCCATGTAGTGATTTTACCCAAGATAAGTCATTATTCAAGATATATATTATCAAGCTATCAAGTATATATGAGGATTATCAGGGATGCACAAAATCCCTCCAAACTCAGTAAGTTGTCACTTCCAAAGCTTCACCAAATATGTAGTAAAATGGAAAAAAATATCAATTTGGAATTTTATGAATTGTTTTTAAACATTTTATTATTTAAATGAAACTTTAGATTTTATTTATATTTATAAAATTTGATTTAAAAGCTTTCCATTTATTATAAATTGAGATGAGGTAGTGCCCATCTAATTATATAAACACTTTGTATCGAACTCCAAAAGAGAGAAAATTTTAGAAATAGAAGCTCAAACTTCAATGGAAATTCTAGATTAGTTCTATTATTTTTTATTCTTTCAAATTTTGAATGTGCATGATATTTTAAATTTGAATGATTAGTAAATGAAGTTATTATGTGTAAAATTTTAAAACTAGCTAAATTGAGCATTAACCAGTTTAAAATTTTCATTATTAAAACTTATTTATAATTGTTGATTAATGAATGAGTGTATAAATCAAATTTTCATGAATTAGAACCTTACAAGTTGATGATATGATAATTAAGTTTGTAACATAATCTCCTCAGACTTTTCACTATGTTTGTTTATATCTAAGTCACAACTATAAATGATAAAACATTTGTAACATCCCCACTGGGATCTACCTAAAAATACGTGATTTTTTAAAATTTAAACACACATACTATAAATAGATTACACTATATAAATATAACTAGTGATCAGATAAAATACTATAAGTGTGATGACTGTAAATGAAGTATACTACATCATACATTACTAATCACTATCATCATAATACAAATATAGAAAGTAATTATAATTAACCACCCATGGCTGATACATTCTTATAGCCACTAATGTCAATAGATAATAAATAATTAATTACATCATGATAATGTTTCAATAATAAGTAAAATATAATACAATGTACATATATAAGATACATGGCTCCCCAGATCATAGTTTCCCAAACTCTAGTATCTATAAAAATCTCAAGTGTCATCTCAAAAAGAGTACTATTGTGGGGAGGGAGAGCATCATCTGAGAACTTTTACACACCAACCATAGACCGATAATCCCCCACACTAATCCCATCAATGAATGGCCTTCCCTTCATGGATGAGTGGATAGTGATGGCATCTGAATACAAAGAGACAAGTTAGTACCTGTGTGTTATATGATTTCTAAAAAATAAACATACTTTATATCATATAGAACCCATTTTATTGCAATATATCACATAAACATGTAAATCATACTCATGAAATGATAGTCTCACTAAAAATTACTTTGGCCCGAGTTTTCAAATAATAAATAATAGTGATCTATAGATTAGTCAAAATTCATACACACCACTTGATCAAATAGCCTTCATCTAATATTGTGATGCTGGTAAACCAGTGAAGTCTTTCTCACTACTTACTCAGTATCAGCAATGTGAGATTGGTTAACATAATATAACCAAAAGATTCATATAATTTACATCCTACTAGAAATCATATCACATAACATGCTAAGCATAGGATAATCTAACAACATACCTTTATTCCATCAAAATTATGAATGAATCTCACATTATTATCTATCCCATAATAGAAATAATGACTACTATTTATACCATCCGATTAAAACACACATTTAACTATAGTTTATATTTACTATAAGTATTTTCCAAATATAATACAACCTATGATAATCCATATTATCATAGTCTACTGTTCTAAGACATAAATACTAATTTTCTACAATCAGTCATAATAAAGTAGTCATAAACACATAAAAATATAATATTCTATTCAAGCAACTAGATATAACAAAACAAGTCTCATTTCCCATGAAACACATAATATTATTTTTAGTGTTAATTATACTCTAAGGGGTTGTATGTCTACATACATAAAACTCTATTATACAAAATTCTATAACATAGTTTTAAATCTGCAGTGGAGCTATAATTAGAATAACACACTCCTGCGTGAAAGTATATTTTAATAGGCACATGCTTACCTATATTCATATAAAACATACCATTATCAATTCATAAATATGTAGCTTATTATAATGTTACATTCACATCATGTGTTTTGATTCACAAGATATATATGATAAGTCAACTCATGCATATCATAATGAAGACTATGTTAAAATCTTTATACTTCACATGCCCCATTAAAATAATTGTAGGAATCTCGATATACTAACCATATATATACACAATCATTACAATTCCCAAATAAATTTTTCATGAAGTTTTTCAACAGTCATAATACCAAATAGAATGACTATCATTTATAAGTCTAAACAATTATCCTTAGTCAATTTTAAGGTTTACATATATATTTTCTTTGTCAAATCATCATGTAGTTAAGACTACCAGCTAGGCATATTCTCTTAAGTTTTGCTACAAAATCAATTCCATCTTATCCCTTTTTACAAAAATATATTCAAATTTATATATAATCATGTTAAAAGTTCATTCATATAGACCTACATATATAAGAACTCACAACTTATTATTGATTATAGAATTGGCCATTATTTGGGTTCAATAAATAAAATAAGAGTAAATCAACTAATTTAATGTAAAATCATGTTTAAATAGAATCCTTATGGAATATAATTTCTAAAAAAAATTCTTGATTGGTATTATATACTAATTATCCCTACTTATAAAATCATTTAATATACAAATAACCCCTTTGTATAAATCTATAGGAATTAAGGCACTAAGGATTTTGTTAATAATTTGCTAAGTCATGAAGTTAGGGTTAAATCACTCCATCTAATATTTTTCATAAAAAGAGAAATATAAGTCACTAACTAAGAGGAATCAACTCATCTATAAGTTGTAATAAATTTAGTAATCCTCAGGGTTTTTTTTGGCAGTGAATATTCGTTAATTCATGAATATTCTAATTTTTAGAATTTAGTTTTGGTGGTTTTTTAGGGTTGGTAGATGGGACCAAATTGCAAAAATTTTAGGGATATATATTATTTTGGGGGTCATATCACCAAACCTTTACAACATTATCTTCTAAAATAGTTTAATTTGCCACATGTATATACCCCTTGATCTCGATAGTAAATAAAAAAACATTTATGAATCCTAATTGACCAAAGGACCATGATGAATGACATGGAAAAACAACAATGCTAAAAAACCATGCTGAATGACATTAATGATGGTACCAAACAAGGAAAATAATAAGGAAACCAAAATTTCAAATAAAACCCAACATGTGCAACTTTGAATCAAGAATTGGTGAAGCTATCTCTAGTAACCATGTCATAGATCCATTAGATAGTTTTAAAATGCATAAAAAAACATCTGAACTAGCCAAAAAAAATAGTCTACATGAAAAAAGAGGAAACCTTGGGTGACATAAAGATCAAAACCATACAACAGTTCAATTTTTATGCACCAACGGTTTAATCTTTTTTAATGGTTTATATTTTGTGAGCCTATATGCTCCAAATGGATTCTAAAGCATTAAAGTCTAAGGCCCAACTCTCAAGGGTATAAACCTAGTACAATAGGAACACCTACAACTCATTTGAAAATATTGATCTCACTTGCATAACATTTATAGTAAAATTGAATGGTAGAGTCAAATGGCTTGATTGAATGACAAAGCCAAATAGCTGTACTCTTAACAGAGATAAATAACTTGACCAGATGACATAATTAGATGGTTATGCCCTTAGTAGATTTGAATGAATTGATTAGATGATACAACTAGACATTTATGCCCTCAATATAAATGAATGACTTGGTTGGATGGCATAACCACATGGCTATGCCCTTAACATAATTGAACAATTTAGCTCGATGACAAAGCTACATGGCTTAGTCAATGGCAAAGCTTGATAGATCTATTGTTATGAGAGTCAAGTGGATCTACCCATGGTATAATCTAATGGTTGCTATTGTTAGAGTCAAACATGATAGTATCATTTAATTATACCATGGCTAGAGTCATTTATCTCTCCCATCGATAGAGCCATTTAGCTTTGCCACAGGGGTTAAATGATTCACCCATAATTAATCCACACTAAAGAAGAGCCTTTAGTATTGGCTTGGAAATACCTTGTTTGGCTTCAAAATACCTTGTTTGTAAGTGAAGGTGTATATGTCAAAAATAATGTGTAATCTATTCAGTACCTAAATCTATATGGTGGAATAGTGATTTGCAGAATATTTTGGACATGTTGATTTACCATAGTTATGAATCAAATTTGCATAAATGAATATAAAGGGGTTTGGGATATGGCCTCTTAAAATGAACCCTGATAATCCTTTGTATAAACATTATGAACCTTAACTTTATAGTTTCCAATGCTTATAAAACCTTACCTTTATAAGAATTTACAATAAGTTTAAAAGTATGCAACATTTACATCTATAAGTCATGAACATATAACCATGAATTCAGTTGATGTGTGTGTGTGTGTGTGTGTGTGTGTTTGTGTGTGTGTGTGTGTGTGTGTGTGTGTGTGTGTGTGTGTGTGTGTGTGTGTGTGTGTGTGTGTGTGTGTGTGTGTGTGTGTGTGTGTGTGTGACACTTAGTGTGTCAAATATATATTATATATATAACAACCATAAATAACTCAATATATATATAATTGATAATATCTCTACTAATATACATATTATTATCTCCTAGTGGGATGCCTTTCACATGTAAGTTGCTATTTTACTTCAACTCTACTGTATATGATGATGGAAATTTTTAAACTTAATTCCAATATAAAAGTTTATGCCTTTATGTCTATGCAACTCAATACAAGTTGATTTGATTTAAAAAGGCAAATTGATATACAATCATATTTATGATAATGTATATTGGTCTTATACCAATATGCATATTGATGCCTCTATAGTATACATTTATAGTTTATTCTACCCATTTATATAGTATATAAATATATAGCATGCATATATATTTTATAGTATATAGATACATCTATTTGGCTTTGGTTGTATATATATATATATATATATATATATATATATATATATATATATATATATATATATATATATATATATATATATATATATATATATATATATATATATATTATATATATATATATATATATGAAAATAGTTTATAAATTTATTTGGTTTATATATATATAAGTCAATATGCATTTATATATATAGTATACCGATATGTTTTATATTTTGGTGAATATACAACCCAAGTAAGTTGATTTATCAATGTCTCTTTATATATATATATATATATATATATATATATATATATATATATATTTATTTATTTTATTTGAAGACCTATTAAATATAAAAAGGTTGGGTGTATATCAACACCTATGTATGGATGGAAGAATTTTAGCATATATTCATTTTACTTGGGACACCTTGTTCAAATATTCTTTGCCAAATTAATTCAATAACAAATAGTTATCACACATAGAAATTAAGGTTTTTGGCATGAACAAAAGTGCCTACCTAGCAGTCCATATAAATTACTTGTCCTCACTTCTTCTCCTTATCTTCCAAACACCTCTTCTTTTTATGTGTTACACCCCCCATTTGAATTCTTTACTTTCTCCCTTAAGATCTTATTTCATATTCTATATCAAGATGGAAAAGGGGTGTAGTATCTCTCCTTTTTTTTGTTTTTCTTTGTTTTATTTATTATTTTATGAATTTATTTCTTTTAGTTTTTATTAAATTTAGGCCATTCTATTTTTATTTCTTTTCCTTTTCCCTTTTTTCCTCTCAATTGGAAATTTATAAATTTTATTCATTTTAACATTAATTATAAAAATCAAGAAATTTATATAAATTGGAGGACTCCTTGATGGAGGATCCCACCTCAGGATCCCACCATCCCTCTTAATGCACCCCCTATGTTAGCCTTTCTAAGTCCCCTCCTAATGAATTCTCCCTTAAATTGTTCATCCCTAAACCTAAGTGAATCTTACTTGAAGTGGGTACCCTAACAGAGACTGCTCGTAAAGAGAAATCCATTCTAATTGATGATATGGAAAGAAAAAAATGCAACTAGATAAATTTAATTCCAAGGTTAAACAAGAAGGATGGCCCTTTCCAAACTCATTCAGGACTATAACTCTTTGCATAGAAAATCTAAGTCTATAATTTAGGCTTTTGTTCAGTCTACCCAACCTACCCAATCCCCTATCATTCAATCACATAAATCCTTGACATCCCCCCCCTCTAGTTTCCCTCAAGGGGGTCCCCAAAAAGTAGTCTCTTTTTTAGGTTAAAGGATAAAAGTAACCTCATATGATATTACCTGGCAAAGCTATTGAAGGTCATGGGAACCACACTCAGACAAAGGTTTTTAAGGTAAAATAGAACATCCTGATGAAGAATCCTAAAGATATTTAAGACCCATCAGAGAGACTTTCTATCAGGAATCTAGAACAACAAACATGCTCTGATCCCACTTGTCAGGATGCAAAACCGGAAGCATACAATTGATTACCAAACTTCAAGCAACTTAAATATGCGGAAATAACCAGAATCAACAAGTAACTAGAATTCAGAATAACATAGCATATGAGAGACAATACACAACTTGTATTAACACTTTATACAGAAAAGAATACAATAAAGAAGATGCCACTTCTTCTCCACCACCTTACAGAGGTTTCCCACACCTCAAGTGAACAGTAATTCTTCTCCCCAAAGCTCTCCCTCTCACAGGTCCCAACACCCAACTCAAATACAGAGTTGGTGTTCACCTCCAGTGCTCCACGCACAACACAAGTGCTCCATGCACTCCACAAGCACTCCACGTGCTCCACAAGTACTCAAAGTACTTCAAGTAGATCTCCCATGAATCTGCAATAACCTACAATTCAACAGACCATACTTATGGAAGGAACTTCCTTGCCTTCCTCTCTTGCTCTATCCGAGTACACACCTGTACTCCAAGTAGATCCTGCCTGATACTGCTCCCTGTTGTGTTGCTGTCTATATGACCTTGCACACCTGCAAATCAAACAACGATTCTGCTCACCTGTGAACCTCGACCTTGCACACACATACACCTGCAGATCAATGATCTTACTTACCATGTAGATCTCCTATATAGGCCATGCAACTGTGACCAAGATCCTACACTCCTGAAGAACCCAGCTGGCTCTCCAATCCAGCACCAACACACCTGGTACTGAGGCACTAGGAGGAACGCACCATTGCTCTACCTCACACACAGAAGGAGCTTATAATTATGCTCTCTTACTCCCTAGCACACTTTTCCAATACAACCATGAGTCTATTATATAGATCTCATCCAAACAATAATTAGACATCTAATTACAATAATTAGATCCCCAGCTCTCAGTCTAAAATTATATCTCTTCATGCAAACACTTGGTTCATTAGCTAACTGTCCGTAATTAGCTCGTAGTCGAACCACATAGGCGACCGACGTCGGTCCCTGTCCGCCTGGAGGTGACTGACGTCGGCCGATATATGACCGACGTCAGTTGCTTCCCTTTGCTATCCTATCGACGTCGGCTGATCAGACTGACCCCAACTTCTCTACAACTCAGCAACCTTCAGCAACCTCCTCTCCTGTTTGCATCAGTGAAGCTTTTAGCTCCACAATCCTAGCAATCTCCCACTTGGAGATAAATAGCTGCACTGTACCTGTACCTGTACTCCATCTAATTTGTTTCCTGGTTTGTATCCCTCTTCAAGCTCCCACCTGAAGACAACACACCACACAACCTGTGATGTACCACCTGTCATCTGAGTACCCTGCCACATCCGAACCTACAACACCTGTAGTGAAGTCCTGACCCTGCATAGCAACACCTGCTGTCGGTCCCTCTCAGAAACCTGAGAACCCACTTCCCCGAATTGGCTCCTAACTCTGACAGCTCCCACTGCATGGGAATACTCAGGTCTATACCAGACCTCATGTGATTTCAGACACTGTACCTGTCCAGCCCTTAGTGTGCTCCGGTTCTGCATCCCAAACCTCGTCAACACCTGATTCACATCAGCTCCCACTCGAGACAAAATCAACCTGTGATCTCCATGCCTCCCATGTCAAAGAATTCTGCTGCTCCAAACTCCTCATGACATGCCACTGAACTAATCTTACCCTTAGCTCAGCAAAACCCTATATGTACACCCCTGCTAGCTAGCATACTATCCACATACAGCAACAGAATGATGTTGCAATCATCATCCCCCTGCTAAGTCAAACCACAGTAGTTACCTGACACTGACTGAAGCCATGCTTCATCCTCCACCTGTCAAACCTGGTACCACTGTCCTGCAGCTCCTCAAGACCATATGCCCTGGTCTTCTGTCTCACGTATCCATTCTCTCTATTCTTCTACTAAGGCATCCATTTGTCTCTGTGCTTTCATCCAGCTGGAAAACCTACCAAAAAACTCCCGTCTGGTTCTGCATCATAATCCTGCCTAGCTCACACCTGTTTCCTGGATCCTTCCTGTTATACAATCAGCAACAAGTATGAAGAAGAGGAACATGAATTTGAGGGCCTACTTATGCCTTCAGTCCTCCATATGGGTGTTTAAGACTCCTTGACAACATGCTATCCACCCAAAATTTGTTACAGTGACCGACCTCAGTCACTCCACAGTCTGCATCCAATCGACGTCGGTTCCATGCATTTGTACCTGACTACCAACCTACCAGCGCTGGTGTCCCTGTTGCTGACGTTGGTCCTCCTGACCGACATCGGTCTTACATACTACCGACGTCGGTCCCTTGACCGACGTCGGTCTTACTCTGCCCGACATCGCTGGCTTCGGTCTGCACATGACTGACATCGGCACCTGTCTGTTCGACGCCAGTTCCTCCTGACCGACATCGGTGTCTGTGTTCACCTGTGAGTGATGACTTTTTACCCGCGAGCTCCTTTGGATCAATCTCCATGTCCAAACTGCCCTGCTCAGATGTATCTAGCCTCATCCACTGAACTCTGTCCGCCATCTCCTCCAAGAACACCAAGGCTTTCCAGTTCTTAAGCTTGTCAAATATATCTATCTTCTGCTTAAGAACATGCATCTGCTTCCTGCTCATGTGACCAAGCCTACGAAGCCACGTCTCCGCAACAGAAGAAGAATCAGTAATATAAACAAGTAGATAAAGTATACCTGTTTTCTTACCACCAGCTAATTCAAGTGCTACCGCTGTGAGAGTTCTTGTGCATCTCTCATCACCCAATCTTTCTGAAGAAATTAGCCATATCTCCAAACCTGGGACCTACATGACCTTCATCAACACCTGTGTGTTGGCTGCCTGCAATTTTAGCTTCACTTCTCCTTTGCTAATTCTTTGGCAAGGCTTACCAGCTCCTCTACCTGGGGCTGCATGGAAAGAGGCAACCGAATCTTTTATCCAAGATTCAACTTTATCCAAGAAACCTGCAAACACATCCTGTGCAACAACTCCTGCTACATCTGTATCTTCAGTTTCTTCATGCTGATCTGTTACCAACCAACAATGTTCTTTTACCTGCTCTTTCTTTCCATCAGACCGTGAGTAACCGTCTGTGCTTTTCAACTCCTCCATTCTTAGCTTACTTTGATCTGCCGTTGCTCTACTCCCACTCAATCAGAAACCCTTGAGAGTGCCCTGTAACCAAAACACAACCTGCTTCCTGCAACCTTAGCTCTGATACCACTTGTCAAGAATCTAGAATAACAAACATGCTCTGATCCCACTTGTCAGGATGCAAAACCGGAAGCATACAATTGATTACCAAACTTCAAGCAACTTAAATATGCGGAAATAACCAGAATCAACAAGTAACTAGAATTCAGAATAACACAGCATATGAGAGACAATACACAACTTGTATTAACACTTTATACAGAAAAGAATACAATAAAGAAGATGCCACTTCTTCTCCACCACCTTACAGAGGTTTCCCACACCTCAAGTGAACAGTAATTCTTCTCCCCAAAGCTCTCCCTCTCACAGGTCCCAACACCCAACTCAAATACAGAGTTGGTGTTCACCTCTCGTGCTCCACGCACAACACAAGTGCTCCACGCACTCCACAAGCACTCCACGTGCTCCACAAGTACTCAAAGTACTTCAAGTAGATCTCCCATGAATCTGCAATAACCTACAATTCAACATACCATACTTATGGAAGGAACTTCCTTGCCTTCCTCTCTTGCTCTATCCGAGTACACACCTGTACTCCAAGTAGATCTTGCCTGATACTGCTCCCTGTTGTGTTGCTGTCTATATGACCTTGCACACCTGTAAATCAAACAACGGTTCTGCTCACCTGTGAACCTCGACCTTGCACACACATACACCTGCAGATCAATGATCTTACTTACCATGTAGATCTCCTATATAGGCCATGCAACTGTGACCAAGATCCTACACTCCTGAAGAACCCAGCTGGCTCTCCAATCCAGCACCAACACACCTGGTACTGAGGCACTAGGAGGAACGCACCATTGCTCTACCTCACACACAGAAGGAGCTTATAATTATGCTCTCTTACTCCCTAGCACACTTTTCCAATACAACCATGAGTCTATTATATAGATCTCATCCAAACAATAATTAGACATCTAATTACAATAATTAGATCCGCAGCTCTCAGTCTAAAATTAGATCTCTTCATGCAAACACTTGGTTCGTTAGCTAACTGTCCGTAATTAGCTCGCAGTCGAACCACACAGGTGATCGACGTCGGTCCCTGTCCGCCTGGAGGTGACTGACGTCGGCCGATATATGACCGACGTCGGTTGCTTCCCTTTGCTATCCTGCCGACGTCGGCTGATCAGACCGACCCCAACTTCTCTGCAACTCAGCAACCTTCAGCAACCTCCTCTCCTGTTTGCATCAGTGAAGCTTTTAGCTCCACAATCCTAACACTTTCCTCCTAAGTTTCTTGTTTTTTTCTTATTTTTATGGCTCTTGATTTAGTACTGTAGTTTTTTTCTATTTTGGTTGTTCATCCTTTTATTGTCCTATTTAAAATTTTTGTACTACACTTTGGTAGTTCCAAGATCCTTGTAAAACTTGATTTTTACCATATCAAATAAACAAATTAGTAAATTCACTAATTTAACTACATATCCTAATGTCATGATGGATTAATGGTAAATAAATCAACAAATCTAAATTTAATTTAATTACACTAATTTTCAAAACATTAATACACACATGCCATGCAAGATGAATTTACAAATAACCATTTAAACTATGCTATCAAATCATGAGAAAACAACTACGTAATGAAAAAAGAAATAAACACATTGTATTAACCATTTTATTATGCATTCTAACATGTGCTAGATAATGTGGTGTGTGTAGGGTTATAGTCAATTTCTCTATCATTCTTTGACATCTCAATCTAAATCAACCTCTCTGATTAACCTCTCCGATGATATTCTCCCTCTATCATGCTCTGAGGGATGAGATTTCTTATGTCAACCTCGCAACATGTAGGTAGCTAGATCATAACATCATGATATGCATACATCATAAAATATAGATGAAATAATAAACTAACATTATCATAATGTAAACATATACACTATATCTAACTCATAACAATGCAATCATGTAACCTAATAAATATCTTACAATCCCATAACAACATATATCTCAAATCTTAGTCAAAATTAACCAAATAAAATGTGTCAACTATAAATATTCATGGATAATAAAATAGTTTGCTTACTAAGAAATTAGGATGCAACAACATTATTTTATGACATAGAGAAAAGTTAAAATATTAATCAAATATAAGAATGTCTTGTGTTTCTTTTAGAAAACCTTCTTTTCTAAATTCCATTATTTTTATTATGTTTCTTTTGATCAAGATTTTTTTATATAATAGGATCATTTTTAAAATTCATCTTAGTATAAGTCATCTTGATATTTTTTAGAGTTAGTAAATATGTAAGGAGGATCATCGATAGTGATAACAACTTCACTCAACCACTCTATTCCATCATGTGGTTATTTACAAAACTAAATACCTACAAATTGTGCCCTGGGTTACATTTTGTTATCCTAAAATGAAAGGTAATTTTACCATCAAAGTTATTAGGTGGGTATTACTCACAAAAACATGCTTTATATGATAGAAGAAGGAGGGATCATAACCTATGACCACTTATGAGATTTTATTTGGCTAGGATGAATTAAATTTGAAGGTCCAAATATGGCTAACTAGGTCAAATTTTGAATTTGACCTAATTTTGCTTCAACCCTTAGTGCATAAGAAGCATACATCTATAAAATTAAAACCTAGACTTTTACGTACCTAACAAAATTCACAGGTCAATCCTAATTTTATACTATTTACACGAAAGGCCACGTGGTTGACTATAACTACATTTAACATCCCATGAGACATTCATGATTTCCCAAGGAACCATGAAATATATATTCCTCAATTTTATCTCACTGAGGCAAAAAATATAGAAGATATGTTACACCATTTAAATTAGCCCTTAAACTCTTGAATGTATAATTTTCAAGATGATGAATATGACTGGTTCCTTAACTTATTATAGGATTATATCTATAATTTAGAAAAATATGGGAATAATTTATTAGCATAATTTAGATGAGAAATTGATCCCAACATTTTATGAGTAATTTTATATTCATGATTCCATCATATCTTTTAATTACATAATTCAAAAGATGTACACAAGGATTTCAAAACCATGTAGTTTAAACACTACTTTAGCCTTAAAAATGTATAAAAATGAATTATACCCCATTACATTGTATTCCTCAAATGAGCTACATAAATAAATGAATTACCACAGGAATATTTTGAGGCTATTAAAATTTATAATAAATTTAACTCCCATGGATTGATTGTTCCTAACATCAACCCCAATATTCTTATGTTAAATTCAATTCTAAATACAAATCAAAATACACTTTTGATCAATCCTACTCCAATTACCAATGTGTTTTTAGAGGTAAAATCCACTGAGAGGGGGTGGGTGAATCAGTGGTGGAAAATAATCCAATTCAATTTACAAACCCTTGCAAATACTTAAGCATTCAATTGAATCATTCACAAAACATACAAATCATTCATAGCAGTGAATAATAAACATAATACAAGATCACATACACAACATAAGATCTACATGGGAAACCATATTAGAGAATAAAAACCACTCTCAATCCTATAAACACATGGATTACTATCGTATAAGATGATCATAAACAAGAGATTTATCAAGTCCTTCTGATCAAGAACCTTCAGTCAAGTTATTTTGACCTATAATCTTGATCAAGTTCTTCTAATCAAAGGTCTTTAGTGAAAGCCTATTTCAAAAGGAGAAATTACCCTTAAGTAAGATCAAGTCCTTTATAACCTACTTGAGAAGAACACTTCCAACTTAGAACTAATGTCTTCAATAACTGTTGATGGACCTCTGCTTATCACTCTTCACCTTCGCTCACACTCAATCCACAAGAGCACTATTATGCCAATATAAATATGACCTAAAGATCATATAAATAGTCATCAATCTATTATAATCTTCATCTCATCCTTAAGGCACTCTACCCCTCCTTCATCTACAAAACACACACACAATCCTCTCTCCAATCTCTCCCAAATACTCTCATAACCAAGTCTAAAATCCAACAAATTTAGTTTCACTATATATAGAGCATCCATGAATTAACAATACCAATATCTTTCCTTGTTAGCTAAAAAACATGCCTTCACCCTTAAGGTATCTCATGTGGGTCACACTTAAGCACAAACCCCTATTCAAATAGACCTAAGTCACTTTTAGGTCTTATGGACACCCATTTAGTTATTTGACACTTCTCTAAGTATAATAAGAACACAGGACCACTTAAAAATACATAGGTCCACTCCTTATGTCCCCTATGACATCTTAAAATTATCATAGTTACCTTTTCTCACCTCTACATATGTTAAAACAACTCAATCATAGACCTTATACATAGGTACACCATTATTTGAATACACAATCAACTTCTTAAGCATTGTTCATACTAAAAATAGATTGTTCACAACTCCAAAATAATTGATAGAGCATCTTCATGGAGTCTACATTATTCCCAAATATTAAAGTCACCATGATACATCATAAAAGCATCAAAATAAACATAAATAGCCTTCTTGGGTCTCTTGCTAAATAAGCACAAACACATAGTAAAATTATAGGCTCAAAATATTTTATTGTACTCACTTTTAGATCTTAAAATTAGGATCATTAGATGTGCCATGGATCCATCTTCATCTTTTATTTTTACAGCACTAGCAAATTCATCTTCTATCAAAATATATGGCCCAAAGACTAGACACTAGTTTTTTTCCTTAGCAAATTCAAATATTCAAATGGAAATAATTATAGTTAAACCTTGAACATAATGATTTCATCTCATGTCCTCTCATCTCAGATCAAATACATTTTATTGATATTGTTTTATCTTTAACACATAGGCACCAATGCTCAAATGTTAAACCTTAGTCACTTTTACCTCATCTTGTGCAATCTTAAAATGTTGACTCAACACACTTCATCAATATCTTTAGATCAACTAGGTCATTAATGATCAATGCTTACGATTTGATCAATCTATTTGAATTCCCACTCACCATTGGATCCTTATCTTGTACCTTTGCTCATTCATTAAACATCATACACCTGACCTCATCTCACTTCTTCCTAACTTCTTAGAGAAACATGCACCATTGATCTTGATCAAGATTTAACTCTTTAAAAATTAACTAAGTATGGGGACCCTTTAAATATTCTTGAGTATCCATTTTTGAACCTTAATAACTTATTCTACGCTTATATGCATGATCTCAAATTTAGTACAAACCATCTATACTCAAAATTAAACATACTCGTATGATTAGTTTCTCTTAACACCTTCACATGTGTAAGATATAACACCATCAAAATGCTCACTCATATATTCTTACCACATTGAAAAATTGGCTAAGTATGGGAAAACATAGTCAAAATACCTAGGAGCCCAACTTTGCACATGCATACCTCTTTATTTTCTTCATTGCATGATCTGAAACTTAGCGTAAATAAATTAGGCACAAAAATGAACAAACCTATAGGATCATTTTATCCTGACACCTCCATGCATGTGAATGCTGATCTCATCAACATGCTTACTCAACTCTACTTGAATCCTTTTATAAATTTGGCTAAGTATGGGAACATAGTGAATTCTGTCTAACTAGCCAACTTTACACCCTCATATCTTTGACCACAGTTGGATGCATGAATTGAGATATGGTGCATAAAAACTATGGATTAATTTGATCACAACCATATGACCAACTCCCCTTGACTTATTCCTATGTGGCAATGGTGATGTCATCAAACTACCTATTCATATTTTCTACCACTAGACCCAAAGTGTTTAGATAAAAATTATGGTCAACCATATGAATTCCACTTATGCACAGAAGGTCACAAAGCATAGATAACATCTTAGGGACATATTTTACATGCTTCAATCACCATACTCATACCTGAACATCTCTAATCATGTCAAAACTAAAGATCAACCAAGCATACTTCAAGCACACTAGAACAAGCACATTACACACTTTGTCATTGTTACTTAGGTTATCAAAGCACTTCATCCACTCACAAGGACACCTCTATGACATCATTGACAACTCTCCAACATGTGCTTCATGTGAGATAACATACTTTAAATTAATATCTTATTATTTTGAGTGATCATAACATAACTATGAATAAAGACCAAGAGTTGATCCTTGTTATTAATAATACACAATCCATAACTTAGGATTCAACAAAAGGATAACTAGATGCAATTAAACATTTATTTCAAAAAATCAAGAATAATTTTATGATCTTCTAGAGGAAAGTAGGTAGCACAAATAAAGATAATAATGTTTACAAGTACTTTTACCAAAGGTTTAAGTGTCCAAATAATTAGCTGAGTAATCATGATCCATCATAAAATAGGCTACCAGAGATCAATATTTTTTAAGTATCATTTCTCAATTGGTGACAAGTGCATAGCATGACTCAACATGGATAACTTGTATTCATATAATTTTATAGTTATTTTGAGTTTTTACAAAAGGAAATGGAATTCTATGAAGTAGTCCTCAATAATTATAATCCAATTGGTGCTTTTATCTCTCCTAATACTTCACACAACACAACCATGATGTTGGATACATTGAGCTTACCTGACCAAGATGATAAAAACTAGAGTAAAATATTGAAAAAATATATACTTTTCAACAATATCATCATAAAAAATATGTATTGATAAGTAGGACATATCAACTCATCACAAATTCTACACCACGAAATATAATTTTTCTTCCTCCTAATCCAAAGGCTAATAATGATCCTCCGCCCTTGAGAGGAAATGATTGTAGACTTTATACTAACACATAGGCTATCTTCAATAAATGAGGATACAACATAGTGGAAGAAATGAATAAAATTAAGGTAAATATGATGCTCCATAAACTAGCTCATATTACATGACAACATGATTTATTATCAACATATTTAACTAAAAATCATGCATCTAACGGACAAAATATTCAAATTAAATGTGGTAATTCATAAGACCAAGATTTAATTTCCTTTATTTCTTCTTACTATTAGGATTTATGGAAATAACTTGAATAATTTCTTGGTTGATTTAGGAGCTTTAACCAATGTCATGCCAGTTAGAGTTTGTATAAAATTGGGTCCAAACCTAATAAAATATAATAGGATTTTTATAGCTGGATAAATATGAAATTAAGATGGTTAGAAAATTTATGAATGTACATATTTAATTAGAATTTGAACTCAAGTTACAATAATTCAATTACATGTAAGTGTTAGATATCCAAGAAGCTTGCAGGATGTTTTTGATTAGGGATAGGTCCAAAACGCTAAATGGGTACATGACTATAGATTTAACGCACATGTGGTTGCCATAGAGAGGTGTAACTAATCAAACCATGGTAGAAAAGGAGCATAAAATGAAGTGCATTATCACTTAGTGTAATTTAAGAATGAAAAGGTAATTTTGCTTCTTCTAATATTAGAATATATACTTTCACCACCAATTCTATGGTTGAAAATAGTAGTAATATTGATTAATTTAGATTATGGACCCTTCAATTTGATAGAGTTCAGTCCAAAAAAGGAGATAACATAGGGATTTCATAAGTGGACCCATAGTGAATACAATATCTAAGTGCAAGCACATATCTTGGGAATTTATCCAATCATTTAGGGCCATCAATATTATATATGTTCCTAGGGAATAAAACTAAATTGAAAATTCTTTGGCAATCTCAGTGATAAATTAATTCTATTTCAATGACTAAAAATTACGCAATTTTTAATTTAACTAGTTCCCTTTTTGTTCTTTATATTTTTAAAAAGTTTCAAGTATTTGAAGATGACCAAAAAATCATTTAATTTATGAATAATTTAGGTGTTTTTTAATCATAGATAATAAATGAAAAGGATAAGGATTATCTCACTAGGAATGAAATTTAAGATGATGGAATTATGAAATTAAAGGAGAATAAGATTCATAATGTAATGGTTTTATTGGAGATAATTTTTATTTTTACATTCTTGTTAAAAAATTATAGAAAATCAAAACCTAATAAGCAAAAATCCACTGCTATTAAATTGGGAATTATAGAATGGCCTTAATGGATTAATATTGTCTTGAGTTGACCTAACATAGAAAAATAATAATTTGAATATCTCCTTTCATGATATAAAGATGTAATTTCATGGTATTATGATTATTTAAAGATCTTTTATCCCAATTTTTACACATACTATCCTATTGAAGTAAGGACACAATACTTTTAAACAAAGGCAGAGACTAGTTACTCCTATGTTGGAACTTTTAATACATAAGGAAGTACATAAAATAATTGTAGCATGAATCATATTTCTAGTTATACATTGATTATGGTCATCAATTTGGTATGTGTTTGTAATAAAAGTTGAGAAACTAGACTTTGTGTTGATTTTCATAATCTAAACAAAGTGACAAACAAGGATAATTACTAATTTCCCTCCTTAAATGAATTAATTCAAATTGCAAGTGGATTTGAAATGATGCCTTTCTTCGATGGATTTTCAAGCTACAACCAAGTTTTATTATACGAAGAGGATATAATTAAAACTATCTTCACCACCACATGGGGAACTTTTACCTATAAAAGGATGCATTTTGTTTTGATAAAGGTAGGAGCAACCTTCTACTGCACTATGGATTTTAATTTTTGAGGATTAGTTTGTAAATGCCTTAGTATTTATAAGGTCTGAACATGTTCATCATTTTTAAAGAGTCTTAGAGGGATTAATAAGTTATGGTATTTCACTCAATCCAAAGAAAATTATTTTTGGAGTGATAGAAGGTAATTTACTAGGCCATGTCAATATAAAGGAAGGTATCACCATTGACCCAGAAAAAACTAATTCCATTTATAAGATTTAGTTTCATAATACTAAGAAGGAATTAAAATAATTATTTGTTAAAATTAATTTTGTATGAAATTTAATTTTATGGTTTTTCTAATATTGTAAGACTTTTGAATGTTATGTTGAAGTAAGATGCAAAATTGGAATGGATAATTGAAATTAAGAGAGCCTTACAAGAAATCAAGGATACCATTAGTCGATTTATAGTATTTGTTAGCTCAAATTTTACTAAAGGTGTGTGTGTGTAGGTGTGTGTGTGTGTGTGTGTGTGTGTGTGTGTGTGTGTGTGTGTGTGTGTGTGTGTGTGTGTGTGTGTGTGTGTGTGTGTGTGTGTGTGTGTGTGTGTGTGTGTGTGTGTGTGTATATATATTATTACAACAATGCTCACTCAAAGGATTAATAACTAATAATATCCCATTACATTCATGAGCATAAATATAAAATATGTTAAAATTAAGTATCCAGTTTGAGATAAACATGCCTATGTATTGGTCAAGGCTATCAAAAAGTTTAAGCATTACATACTACACAACAAATCTACGTTATTGTTTTAGATCCTACTATGAAAATTTTGTTGGGACAAAAAGAGATAGGAGTATGAAAGAGGAAATGGATGGAAAACCTATGGAAGTATGATCTAAAGATCAAGCCAACCAAATTAATACAAGGTCAAAGACTCACATAACTCATGATTAAAACCGATCCTATTATTACAATGATATAGGTAAACAAAACTCAATTTGGTAAAAAATATTGGTATTATCATATCATCCATTATTTGATATATGGAACTTTCCCCTATAGTTTATTTAAAAAAACATAATCATTAAGGTTTAGAGCATCTCATTTCATGATATAGAAAGATAATTTTTTTATATAAATATCTATGAATGCATTTATATTTGATGTGTATCTAAGGAAAAATCTAAGGAAATTATAATAAATTTTCATGAAAATTTAGACAATTGTCATCCTTTTGATAACATGATGGCACATAATATATTGGCAGTATGTTACTACTAGCCCACATTTGGCAAAAATTATGTACACACAACCATGCCATTACAACCAATTATTGAAGGACATTGATTCACTTAGTAGGGGCTCAATTTCATTGGAGTAATCAATGCTAACTCCTCTAAAGGTCACAAATTCATGTTAATATTGTACCAGATGGACAATAACTTATGCCATAAATAATAACACAACAAAAGAGGTTATCAAATTCTTATAAGAGAATATAGTCAAAATATTTAGATCACCATCGTCCTTGGTCTATGATATAATGGTCCTAATTTATTGAATGGTCAAAATTTTATTGATGCAATTAATAAATCTACTTATAAGATGCCCAAAGAGTGACATTTATTATTAAAATGTGCATTATGGGTAGACAAAACCAAGTATAGATAAGCCATCAAAACTTTACCTCTCTTGTTAGTGTATGTTCAAGAACCTATCTTTCTAACAACATTGAGCATCACAGCATACCAATTCATGCAAGAATACATGGAAGAAGATGAAACAATGTATTAAAGATTATTGGACATAATCCAAATGTAAGACACACATAAAGAATCTTCAAAACTTTAGTAAACATCAAGATATCAACAAAAGATGATTTCAAAAGAGAGATAAAGTGAAGACATTTATAACTTTAGATTTAGTTTTTCTTTGAGACAAATCACACAAGAAAAGGGTCAACATGATAATTTTGCCCCATCATGGATTGGCTCATACCAAATTTCTCAGATTTTTATGGAACAATGCATTCAAGTTAAAAGACCAACAAGGTAATAATCTATCACTGCTACTAAATGGATAGTACTTGAATCACTACTTCTTGGTTTACCCTTCATATGCTTTAAAATGACCGTGAGTCAGAATTTAAGACTAAGAAATTTTATAATTAGTTTAACTAATTTTCTTCATTGCATTGTTTTGATTTCATGAATAGTTTGGTTTTAGTATTTAATTTCTATATTTTTTATCTTAGTATTTGCTTTCAGTATTGTTAGATAGTTAATCAGTCTTGTTAAAGACAATATTCCATGATAATTTCACAAAAATATTCTATTTCAAATCAATTCAATTCAAATTTTAAATATGGGGATTTTATTATCGAAAAAATGGTTGACCCAAACTAGGCACACAAGAAGGTGTTGAGGCTTTATATGGATTGATTAAAAGTTAAAAATTGTTGGTGCATTTATTTGATTTATTGTATTTACTTGTATTTATTATTTATATTGGTGCACTAATTACTTATTGTAATTAGTTTATTATGTTATTAATAATTTTCACCATATAGGATAAATTTGCTTAGCTAGTAGTCAACTTAGACACCTATCTTGTTACAGTGGAGTTCCACTCCACTATTGAGGGTAAGATATGATAAGATTGATTAACTAGTAGTCAACTTGTGTTGATCATTTACACAAGTTGGAGACCTATCTTGTTAGTGTGGAGTTGCATTCCACTATTCTTGTAGTCAGATATCAGTTGAACTACATGTGTTGTCTGAGTTCCCTGATCTTTATCATGCACACCTTGCTCTATATAAGCAATGACTATTTGTGTATTCTATATTAGATTAATATTGAATTATCAGAGTAGTTCATCATATTTGAGATATTTATTTATTTTTATTATTTTCTTAGATATAAAGTTATTATTTATTACTATTACTATTTTATCTCTTGTTTATTCTTTCTATTAGATTCATTAGATCTTTTAGCTAATTCTAACATGGTAGTAGAGATATATTGAATCTATAGATTGCTAAATATTCAAGAAAAAAATATCTAGATATAAGATCAATTTTTTGATTTTGTATACATGTATAAATTAGATTTTTGTGAAGAATTTATGAGCTCACCATTGAGTTTAGAGTGCCCAAGATAGTCAAAATCATCTACAATTTTATCCAAATTGGGCATAGGAGGTGAAATTAACAAGGGTCTGATCCATAAGCACCACACCCAAATCGGTGGGTACCTAAAAATTGAAGTGTATATAAGCAAAATAGACCTAATTGTTACATTTGGAAGGTGTCAAAACCTACAGATCCATTTACAATTTATCTAATTTGGATACAGTCACCTGAAAGACATTTTTTTTGCTCCCAGGTATAGTCATATGGATCGTACGGTCTGTATAGACCATTTTTTTTTGGTAGGCCTCATGGATCAGTAGGTATATTTGAAACAAAAAATTTAGGAACTCGATATTTGAACACCAAGAGGTATTTTTGAGTGAATTGTTTTTTGAAATAGCTTAAAATTTCATGCTCTTCACTGTTATACTTTCATTTTTTTCTAAATTTGTCAATTTTTTCTAGAATTTAGATTTTTTTTATAGCATCTCTTAGCCATCCTCATTTTTTTAACTTCAAAGTCTCATAACTTTCACATACGAACTTGTATTAAGGTTCTATTTTTTTAAAAGTTAATATTTTTTTGAGCACAACACATTAGTGTAGAAAGTTTTGTAATAAAATGCATATTTTTGTACTTTTAGACTAGAGGGCCTAATTGAGCTTTTTATAAAATAGAAAAATTATAATCTAGCCTTGTAATTACACTCAATTATAAAGTGCCAATAAATACTTGTTGGATGGGATAACACTAATTAATTTAGGGGGGGTTTGTGGTGTGTTTTGTACTTTGATTTCTGCTTTGTGACTGTTTATTTTCAATTGCATTATGGGGAATCCTAAGTTCCCACTATTAACAACATACAACTATAACACATGGAAATAGAATACTTGGAATGCATTAATGATGTTAGGATATACATCTTACATAACAACTCTTCTTACTCTACCTACTAATTTAAAAGAGTTACAACACTTTCTCTTTGAAACTACTAAGGTAATTAGATGCATTCGATCTTACATGTATTTAGATTTGAATTTCCAAATTGACAAATGTACAACTTTAAAAGAGGCTTGGGATAAATTAGCATCATTATTTGGAAAAATAGATGAGGTTCATGGTTACCAAATTGACAATGAACTCATTAGTTTGGATCCTAAAAATTATGCTACACTACAAGACTACATCACTAAAGTTATAGATTTTAGAGCACAACTTTCTAAATGTAAAATTGATAAAAAGGATAATCAATTGATTTTTAGTGCCTTACACAAATTAGGTCCTGAATATTCATCCTTTATCTCTAGCTTTTAGACTCATACGCTCACATTGGGCACATCATATCAAATGCCCACCTTTAAGTATTCTATGAGATTATAATGGATAAAGAAATAAAGTTAATAGCTATGGGTCTAATCAAGTCATCCAAATCTCAAGATCCAATTGCAAGTCAACCTCAACATAAGCAAGTTTCAATATCAACATCAAATATAGTTTCAAGTAAGAAGAAGAAAAATAATCAGAATAAGTCATAGAAAGATAAGAATAAAGGGCAATAATCTTTCTCATAAGGAGATTATAAATCCACTAATAATAAAGGGGATTCACAAAAAAGGACTACCACTCCTTTCCCTTATTGAAAAAATGGGTTTCATAGTGAACAAGATTGTTAAAAGAAAGAGATTGATAAAATTAAGGGTTTTCTCAAAAAGAATAACATCAATCAATCAAAAGATATTTCAACTACTTCAAATTCAAGGAAAGGGAAAGATATGACACTGGTTGCATTGGCAAATTTTCCCAAGTCATGGGTACTTGACTCAAGTGCTTCACACTAATCAAGAATAACTTTTTGGATTATAACCAAGTTTCTTGCCTCATATTCTCATAGGTGATGATTCTAAGGTAGATGTTATAAGTTAAGGTACAGTTGATGTTACTAGTGGTGTATTTGAGGATGTCCTCTATTTTCCAGAGTTATCAACTAACCTTCTCTCTAAATACCAAATCACCCACTTTGATATTGGTAGGAAAGTTGATTTTACACTCGATTCTATTTCAATCAAAAAATTGGAGGATAATGCCTTAGTTGCAGTGGGAAAAGTTGACAATAATACTCAACTTTATTCATTCTCTCACTTTGTGCCTTAGTCTTCCTACTCTCATACACTAATTTAATGAGCAAGCTATGGCATGAGCAATTTTGTCATCTAAACTACCACTATTTATAATATCTTAGTTAGTAGGAAATGGTTACAGCACTTCCACATATTCAATTTTCATGGGGTGCATGTCATGGTTGTGCCTTAGGCAAACATCCGTAGGATAAGTTTGATAAAGAGAAGGCTTGGAGGGCTACACAAGTCCTCAAAATTGTTCATAGTGATTTATCAGGTCCATTACCTACTTTATCTTTTAGTAAAACCCTTTATGTTCTCACATTTATTGATGACTATTCCATATATACTTGAGTTTATTTTTTGAAACTCAAGAGTGAAGTATTTGATAGATTTTTAGAGTTCAAAGCTCTAACAGAGAAACAATATGGGAAGTATGTCAAGATTCTCCACATAGATAATGGGAGGGAATATGTGACAATAATTTTAAATAATTTTGTGATCTTGGAGGAATTAATCTTTAGCATTCAATTACATACACACCTCAGTAAAATGGTGTAGCAGAGAGGAGGAACATATTCTTAAAAGAGATGGCAAGCTATATGATTCATGAAAAATCATAAGTACCTAAGTACTAGATGGAAGTGATTAATTATGTTGAATTTATACAAAATAGAGTTCTTCACAAAACTTTAAATGGGATACTATCTCTTGAATCTTGGTGCAACAAGAAGCAAGATGTGCATCATTTTAGAGTCTTTGACAGTCCATCATGGGTTCACATACCTTTAGAAAAGTGCCATGCTTTAGAACAACAAAGCCAGACTTGCATATTTATGGCATATCCTAATGGTGTTAAGGGATATCAGCTCATTAATCTAGATTCACATGAACTTATTATAGTGAGAAGTGTTTACTTTGAATAAAGTCCTTTAGACTTGTCTTCTAATATTTCTCATTGTTCTTCCTTACAAGAATTAGATAGCAGTGATGATGATACTCCTTATTCATCTACTCATAGGGATGATGAGGTAATGCCTCCCCAGTAGGATTTAGCAGGCCATGTTCCTCCTCCTCTAGATCCTCACCCATTGATGCCTTTGTGGGTTAGACAAACTTTGGTGGATGTTGACCTTCTTGTTAGGGATCCATTAGATAGAAGGGAAAACATGGTCACAACATGATCTTCCACATTCCTACATTGCCATAGATTTTGATCCATAATATTTTTAGGAAGCCACATGGATAGTTGAGTGGGATTCAACAATGGAATAAGAGTATGACTCATTAATTAGGAACAACACTTGGAATATTGTTCCTCTTCCTAATGGAAGAAAATTAGTATGATGTAGGTGGATATATCAGACTAAGTTTGCAGCAGATGGAAAAATTGATAATTATAAAGCATGCTTAGTGGCCAAAGGTTTTTCCCAAATGGAAGTCATTGACTATATATAAACCTTTATACCTATTGGTAAGATGAATTCCATTCACTTGATACTAGTTATTGGTACAACTCATAGTTGGGATTTACATTAGATGGATGTGAAGAGTGCATTTCTTCATGGGGATCTTCATGAGGAGATATATATGGAGTAGCCACAGGGGTTCATTCAAGATTTTTCATTGGTGTGCTACTTACAAAACCCTCTCTATGGTCTAAAAAATTTTCCCAGGGCTTGATATTCCAAGATGCACACATTTCTTCTCTTAGTTGGGCTCTTAAGATGTCACTTAGATCTGAATGTCTATATTCTATGATAGGAGGATTCACTATGGTACTTGGTGTTCTATGTTGATGATCTCATTATTATAGGGAGTGCAACATCCATCATCAATAGTGTTAAGAATGCACTTCATGATAAGTTTTCTATGATAGATATGGGCCTATTACATTATTTTCTCAAGATTCAGATAACACAGTCTTCTTCCAGGATCACTCTTTCATAGCCCATGTATGCCATGGAATTTTTAGCTCAGTTTCACATGGTTGATTATGGTTTTGCATTGACTCCTTTATTATTTGGAGTTATACTTGAGGTTCATTGTTCCACTCCCTTGGTTGATGCCACATTGTATCACTAGCTTGTAGATAGCCTCATCTATCTAATTCATACATGACCTAACATTTTATATGCAATTGGCATGGTTTCACACTTTATGGAAACACCACATGAGCTTCATTAGAGAACTTCCAAGTGCATTTAAGCTACATTCAGGGCACTATCAGATATAGATTCACTATATAGTAGGTACATGTTTAGACTTAGTAAGATACATAGATTCTGATTGGGCTGACAATTATAATTATCATAAGTCCACTTCTGATTACAGCTTTCACTTTAGATCCAACCCCATTTGTTGGTAGAGTAAAAATCAACATTTTATTTCTCTTTCATCTATAGAGGTTGAGTATCATGTTGCTATTAATGCCACTACTGAGGCTATTTGGTTCAGAATATTTTCACTAAGCTTGTATTCTATTATGGAAGCCATCAGTCATCTACCATAATAACTAGAGCACTATCTAGATCTCAAAGAATCTATTTCATCATCATAGAACGAAGCACATATAGATCCATATGTACTTTATCAGGATCTGATTCAGGCGGAGATCATTGATCTTCAATATTGTCCTAAATAGGAGTAGATTGTAGATATTTTCACTAAACCTTTTACTCAAAGCAAGTATCTTTACTTGCAATCTCTTTTGGGGGTGTGGGACATCAATTCTTCAAGGAACATCAATTATTTAGGGGACCTTCATTTTTAGGAGTTTTTTTTCGTTAGGTTTACTTCTTTCCTCATCTATTTGTATAGAGTACCTAATATGGCTACACATTATTGGGACTCTTATCTGCATAGCCCTACCTAAGCTTCGATGATGGGGAGGTGTTAGTGCATTTATTTACTTTATTTCATTTACTTGTATTCATTATTTAGTTTGGTACACTAATTACTTATTGTAATTAGTTTATTATTTTTATTAATAATTTACACTAGATAAGATAAGCTTGCTTAGCTAGTAGTCAAATTAGACACTTATCTTGTTATAGTAGAGTTTCACTCCAATATTCAGGGTAAGATAGGATAATATTGATTAACTAGTAGTCAACTTGTGTTTATCATTTACACAAGTTGGACACCTATCTTTTTAGTGTGGAGTTTCACTCCATTATTCTTGTAGTCAGATATTAGTTGAACTACATGTGTTGTGTGAGTTCCCTGATCTTTATCATGCATGCCTTGCTCTATATAAGCAATGGTTATTTATGTATTTTATATCAAATTAATTCATCATATTTGAGTTATTTATTCATTTTATTATTATCTCGTATATACAATTATTATGTATTATATTATTATTTTATCTCTTATTTATGGTTTCTATTAGATTCATTAGATCCTATAGCTAATTCTAACAAAAATATATCAATATTATATTCAAAAATTTCTTGTCCTTATCATAATTCAAATTTTTTAGGATTATCACATGAATTAATAATGATTTTACAATAATAAGAGTCATGCTTGCACTGAAAAGATAATGAGATTGCCTTAGACAAGGTCAATGTCAAGGGAAAGGTTACCAAGAAAAAATTATTTGATACACCCCATAATGCATCTATATTGGTTTAAAACCCTATAAGAAATCAAAATAAGAATAAAACATTGTATTTTCAAAGCAAAAAAAATATCCTTATAAGGGTCATTTAGGTAATCTCCATTAGGACTATAGACAGCTGGCTAGTGATAGAGAAATTACTAGAGTGGATCCAAATATATCTCTATTAGGGCTCTTAATAATTGGTTGTTAGTATATAAATGTAAAAGAATTAATTATACAATATAAATAATATATACCTCAATAAAAGGAAATAAATCTCACAATCCCTTAAAAAAATCCCAAGTCATCAATACCAAGTTAAATATGGAAATGGAATGGAAAAGTAATTGAATCACTGCACAAATGTGTATGACTCTTTCTTGATTTTAAACATTAGTATTTAATTTTAAAAAATTAAAATTTGAATTTAGTTTTTATAATAGCATGAGATTTTAAACTACCATAATCATTTGTTTTCAAAATTTAACTAGTAAATATGAATTCTAACAATGTTTCCTTGTAAAATTAATCATTTTTTGTACCCACACACCCCCATTAATTTTTAAATAGGGAAAACATCTAATATGAAGAATTCATGAAATCATTGTTTAAATATTTTAGTTGTTTGGTCAAGTGATTCTTATGATTATAAAATGTTTTCTAAATGATCATGTCACAAATAGATTAGAATTGTATGTAGAAAAATGAAGTTTTTTTGAGTCTATTCATGAATGTTTACCTCAAATTCAGTACACATTATTTGGGAAGATTGCATTATGTGATTTTGTGGAACTATAAAAAAAAATCCTTTTCCTTTTCCCTTTTTTTAGCAACACTTTTTGATTATTTTACATAGTCAAATTGTTGGATGGTGGAGCCCAATAACTTATTAGAATGCCCAGTTCTTGATAGAGGGGTGTGGTGGGCAAATGCCCCCTAGATATGATAGCCATGGGGTTATATGGGGTGGTGAAATTTTTTGAAAAATGCATTATAAAATATTGTAATTTTGTAGTAAATCTAATGTTCATTATTAGGTTGCAAATCTAATGGTAGAAAATATGTTTGTGCATTTTTTCCCTAATATGTAACCTTCCTTTGATATGAGAGCATTGTAATCATAATGACACATTATGTGTGAGTGAATAGGATATTGTATTGGATGTATTTCATGTTTTTACCTTTATTTTTTGGACTGAATAAGAGATCTGGTTATTTTTTGTGTGGATGTAACCTATATTGGGTGAACCATGTCAAATTTGTGTCTTTATCATGGTTTGTTTTCTAAATTTTATTTACATCTTTATTTAATTAATATTTCTCTACATTATATATTCCTAACAACTATTATTAGAGGTGAAGCTTTATTTGGAAGATAAACTCATAGGAAAAGAGGGTCCCTGGTTCGAGTGGGAGTAATGGAAAAATAAAGCAAGTTTAAGGTTGAGAAGTTCAACGATTAAAACTAACAACTATGGAAGATGAAAATAGAATATTATATATATCAGAAGGATCTTTTCCTACCATTGGGTAGAATATCAAAGAAGGTGGTGAATATAAAGGATGAAGAATGGGAGGTTATTGATAGAAAGGCAATATAAACAATACAGTAGTGCCTGAGAACATTAGTGGCCTTCAATATTTCAAAGTAAAAGACAAAAATAGATGTGATAAAGGCATTAGATAGAGTGTATGAAAAACCCTCTACCTCCAACAAGGTATTTGTTATGATTTTTTTATTTAATATGGAGAATTCATAAGGTGGGTCTATTATTGATCATTACAATGAATTTAACATGGTCATATATCAGTTAAGCTCTGTAAGAGTGAACTTTGATGATGAGGTTAGGGATATTTTCATTATGTGATTATTTATAGAAAGCTGGATTGGCCTGGTCATGGATGTGAGTAATTTTATCTCTAGTTCAAACAATTTAAATTTTGATGATGTTATTACTATTATTCTTAGCAAGGAACTGTGACAAAAAATTATAGGTGAGATATCAGGTAATGCTTTGACTATAGAGAATAGGGGAAGACAAAAGGATAGAGGAAAGGGCCTAGGGAATCATGGGAAGTCTAAAAAGGGTAGATAAAAATACATAAGAGCATTAGTGTGCTAGATTTATGGGAAGAAAAGACACATGAAGAAAGATTGTTGGTTTTGAAAAGGGAAACAAGGAGATGGACAACAAGATAAAAATTAGGAAGCAAATGTAGTAGGTGATGTGTTAAAAGATGATTTAATCCTTTCTTTAGATAATATTAATGATTCTTGGGTGTTATATTTAGGGGCTTCATTTCATGATACACCTCATAGGAAATATTTTCAAGACTATGTTCAAGATGAATTTGGATGGGTTTATCTGGGTGCTAGTGAACCCTGTAAAATTGTTGGAAAGGGTAAGATAAAAATTAAATTATAGAATGGAAACAAATGGTTGATGAAAGAGGTGAGGAATGTTTTTAATTTTAAATTAAATTTAATTTTAGTAAGGCAGTTGGGAAGTTAGGGCTGTACAGTTACATTTGCAAAAAATTCATGGAAGGTCACTAAAGGGTCATTGGTAATAGCAAAAGGATAGAAGCTAGGTACATTATATTTATCTAAGGGTAATTTTGACTCTTATATTGCTTTATATTCTATAGAAATGGATATAAAAATATGGAACCATAGACTTGGGCACATGAGTGAGAAGGGGATGCAAGTTCTCCACTCAAAGAATTTGTTGCCAGATTTGAAGAAGGTATATTTGGATTTTTATGAGCACTATGTGTATGAAAAATAGAAGAGAGTAAGATTTATCAAATTTGGGAAGACAAAAAAGGATGAAAAGTTAGATCTTGTGTATATATATGTATGGGGACTAGCTCAGGTATCATCCCTTAGTGGCTCTTATTATTATGCTACTTTTATTGATGATGCAACTAGAAAAACTTGGGTTTATTACATGAAAAAAAATATGATGTTATTGATACTTTTAAGAAATGGAAAGCTTTGGTTGAGAATAAGATGGGAAATAAGTTGAAGTGTGTCATATCAGATAATGAAGGTGAATACTACAATAAGGAGTTTGAGAATTACTATTCATCACATGGGATTCATAAAGAGAAGATGGCTCCAATAACACCAAAACAAAGTGGTGTGTCATAAAGGATGAACAAGCCAATCATGGAGCATGCAAGGAGAATAATATTTCATGAAGAATTACCCTTATTATTTTGGGTAGTTGTTGTGGATATTGTTGTTTACTTAATAAATAGAGGGCCTTCAAGTACTTTAGATGGTGGCATTCTAGAGGAAGCATGAACATGTAAAAAGGTAGACTATTCATTTTTAAAGACTTTAAACTGTCAAGCATTTGTCCATATTGATAAATAAAATAGAACCAAGTTCAAATCAAAATACAAGAAATGTATTTTTATTAGATATGGAGTTAATGATTTTGGTTACTATTTATGGGATTTTGAAAATAGTAATAGCATTAGGAGTAGAGATGTGATCTTTAATGATAATGTCATGTACATAGATCAATTGCAAAGAAAGAAACATGAAAAGCCAAATATAGAATATTCAATTATTGATGAAATCACTGGATATGAAATTCCAAAATTTCTATAAAATTATAATGTACAACAACTAAAATAAAAACAACAATTACCTTAAACTCCTGAAAGTCTAGTTAAAATATCTACTAGAGTAAGTGTTATGACTCAAATTTATACCCTTTAGAGGAGGGTTCTTTAGGCCCTTTCTAATTTGATTAGAACTATGGGAGCAAACCCAGGTTATGGGTCACTTATGGTGGATTTGAACCTCTGAAGAAGGCTGGATTCCTATTGATTCTCACCTAAACTAATGTCAGACTAATGATTTATAGGGAAAAGTGTTAGAAAGAGAATCAAGGCTCCTAAGAAGGCTAAAAGGGTGATGCACCAAAGTTAAATAGACACTCATATAAGCTTGAACACACACTAGATTAACAAAAGACAACTATGAATTACTCAATATCATAATCTCACTAATTACATAAATGTTTCATGGAAGAGGTTCCAAAAAAAACACTAATCTAGAGCTGCAAGTTGGCTTGAAAACACCTTCAAAGAGGCAAGCAGAAGGATAGTAAACTAGGAAGAATATCCTTCACAAATTAACCATACACAATCATGTTAAGCACTAATTAAAGATAAGAGACAGGCAAAGAGTTGATCCTATTACTGCAAAAGGTAGTTCTTGCATTACTTTGACAAGGTCTAACCTTATCGAATGAACACACTTTTATAAGAGTCTCAATGAGTATCCATGTCCCAAAAAATAAATGATAAATTCTAAGAGATGAGAACCCCTTAATGGGAATGAGACTATGATATGTAGGAGAAGAGAGATAGAATTAAAGGATGTGAAAGAAAGCCATCATAAAAATAAAACTTGTCTTAGGTCATTAATTAAACCTAAGCCACCACCTTTTTCACCTTAACCAATGAAAGCTTTGCCACCATTTTGATCAATTAGGACACTGCCTGTGGCTTGTTGAGTGAGAAATTTCCCAAAGGTTTTGAGGATGAATTTAATGATTCCATCTATAGTTACCAAGTGTAGACATCCAATTCCTAACACCATTTGTGTTGAAATTATCAATCTTACTCGAATTGCAATCAAATGCAAATTGTAGGTCAAAATACATAAAACACGCTAAATGGTTCAAACTTACCATTTACTAGTGCTAATTTAGGTTAAAGTATCCCTAAATTTGGCAATACAATTTATGGGCCAACTAACTTTGATCAATTCATTTCGAGTCAAAATGATGATTTCACCTTTTTGTGTTCTAGATCACTCTTTTCTTCTAATTCATTGGTACACATCACGTACCTTTTTTATTTTGTGTTGGCTACATCCTAAGTGGGAATACAGTTCCAATGCATCTAATGCCACCTTATAATTCTTTTGGAGTCAAATTATGACTCAATAATATGACTTTTTGACCAGTTTGATTAATAAAGGCCAATGTCCAAATAATTACACAAATGTTTATTAAACTTGTTTAAGGTTAATTAATACAAATCAATATCTCAAGTGGATTTTCCATGAGAGTTGTTGAATATTTATTTTTGAAAATTTATTTCTATTAACTACATAATCAGGTGACATCATTTCTTAGGAAGATATCCCTAGGCGATAAATGCCACAAATATCAGGATTATGGGTCTCCCATGCCTCATAATGACCCTCCATGCCTCTTCAATGTTACTTTTTCCAAATTCATGATGAGGATAGTTATGGATTTAATTCTAAATATTGAATTAATGCTCAACCACAAATCTTCATCTCAAGATGGATGGTTCAAGTTGATTCTGGTCATTCTTGAAAATATATAAATAGAGAGGCCATGAACATCATTTTTAATCTTGAATATTGAAAAGTTATAATGTTAAATTGTTTCCACAATCCTTTGCATTTGATCATTGATTTTTTTTGAAAGCTTCATTGATAGGCTAGTTTAGTGATTCCAAATCATGAGCCTAGGTTTTGTGTAGTGTTCTTGAGACATTGGAGGAGTTTTCCACCATTTTTGATAAAGACAAGGATGATTGATAAAAGGAGAACATGCTTTTGAGCCACTTTTGGAGAATGGATTCACTTAGGAAGGTATAGATTTCTTACTTTCTTTCATTTGTCTTTCATTGTCATTAATAATTCCCACATGAATAGATAGGTTTAATTCAATTTATTCTTATGCATTTTTCTTTTGGTTTATTAGACTAATGTTTGACTAATCATGTTATGTAATCATCTCTACACAAATACTAGATCTTTTCTTTGATCCTTCACACCATCTCTCACTTAAATACAAAACCATGGATGTGATCGTATCATGGCTTTATGCCTTTTAGGCAACTGCTTTCAAAACTATGGCCATGCTGAAGGATGAAGACCTTTTTCATTAATCATATCTCTATTTTATATTCATTTTTGGATCATATGTCCATCTATAGGTGGAAACCCAATATAAGGTTATTGGTTTTCCTATAGATTTCATATCAGTATATACCTATAGATTATATAGAACTTTTTTCTGTTATAATAGGTCCAAATAGACCCACTTAATCTATATAGGAACCAAAAGGTCTTTATATACATGGAATCTCCTTTAATAATGGAAAAAATAGTCATAGATAGATCCTAAAATTTATAAAAATATGAACTAGATGTCCATACTTATCCTTAATGATGGTCTCTTTACTTTCTTTATGTTTGAATGCATCACATTGACCACTCCATGGTGTTTGAATGATCTTCAATGGCATTGGGATGACCCTAAAAAACCTTATTTCCCTTGGTTGAAAATGGATTCTCAACCTTTGTAAAAGACCCTAGGCTTAGCTTTGTTATAATTAGCCATCAAAATCCAACTCAACCTGTTAACATATTGACTCATCTCACTCCATTGATTTCAATCTATATGAATCTTCGTGAGTCATTGATCCTATGATAGTTGAATGAAGTATTGACACATGTCATTCATGTATTTTCTCTTGAGATTAACTGACCCCTTTGATCTCATCTCACCATTGATCTTGGATGCTTGATCAAATGCCAACCATTGATCTGTTGGGATCCACTATTTAAAATTTAATGGCTAGTTCATGATCTTTAAATTGATGTCCTCACTCCCATAAAATGATATTTGCATGGCCATCATTGAAATTCATGGGATCATAAAACTTAAGATCAAATGTATTACCTTTGCTCTGTCTAAAACTTGACATCTATGCAAACATATTATGCTTTTTAACCAACTTTCAAGGCTTGGGTCTTTAAGTACAAGAATCATGGAGGCACCAAACTTGTAGGAGATGTTATTAAGGATAAAAGGAATGAACCCATTTGATTTTATGGTCTTGGGAGACTTTTAAGTATGTCTAAGAAATGCTTAATTTTACTAGTCCATTCATTCCCACATGACATCCTGACGATGGTCTAGTTCATTTGGCTATGGGAAACATAGAAAAATTTGACTGAGGAGCCAACTTTGAAAATGTATAACTTCATTTGTGCTCTAGTGGAGGATCTATAACTTGATGCATAGTAACTAGGGACCACTATGAAGAAACCCATGTGATCACTTTCCCTTGAAACTACTATATGTCTGAGATAAGTCCTTGTCAATATGCTCACTTGGCTTTGTTTGAACTTCTTTGAAAATGGATAAGTATGGAAAAACAATAGAATTTGGTTGAGGCATTTTTGGGATCTCCATAACTTTTGATGCAATTTGGCAAAGGACCTAAAACTTGGTGCATATAAACTTGGCACAAATGTGAAAAAAACCATATGACCAATTTTCCATGGATCATCCACATGTGGCAATGGTGATTTCAGAAAAGTGCCTACTTAGAATTTCTACCACTAGACTCAAGATATCTAGATGAACATAATGAAGAACTAGATGAAAACCATGTACTTCCATACTCATTATAAGCACTCTTGACATTTTGAAGGGTCTCTAAAACCTATCCATATGATCATCCATTAACAACTTTATCTATATGGGTGCAAGCTTGGTATGTGGGCCAAAAATTGGCTAATATCTTTGGAGACTCATAGGGGTTGCATGCTTGTCTATGTAAAAGAACCCAAACCATGTGCCTAGTCCAATCCATTGGGCATGTAGTCTCTTGTTTGGATCTAACATATTGACTTCCAATCCTATTCTAACCTCTTTTGAAATAAAATACAAATACCAAAAGGAGAAAAAAAAAAGATAGAGTGCTCAAGGCACTTATTGAAAGGAAAATTACATACTGAACGAAACGTGGACAATAAATAAATGTGATAAAGTATTACTTAGAGTAAATTGAACAACACTAATCTAATATATATAGCCTAAAACTATGTGTACCTTTCCTCCTAGATCAAAAGGAAAGTTTGATCATTTTCTTGCTTGATGGGATGAATAATTGAATGAGACATGTAACTCCTTGACTCTTGGACTTGATGCTTGTTTTTTATTTGTTGTAACTATTATCCTCCTTAGCATGATTTTTAATGATAACCAAGAAGCTCCAAATAGGTTAGTCATGTGTATCCAGATAGTCTTAGCTTTCTCATATAGCTCCTCAACTACAACCTCTAATAGTGGTTCAACAAAGCATTCCTCTTTGATTTCCATGGTGTCCATAATAAGACTGGGCTTCTTATCTGATTCAAGTTCCTTAGGCTCATCAAGGAGATCTACATATTTTTCCAAAGCTTGGTCATTTTTCTCCATGGGAAAATCTCTATCCACCTTCTCTATCACTTTATCCTCAACTTGACCAAGATTTACAAGCTCTTAAAAGAGCTTGAATTGTAGTTGCCCATCATTTTTGTCCTCCTTGTCATCTAAAACCACCACTTTTTCATCCATTCTCCTCTTGATGCATGAGTTCATCAAGATGGTGTTCTTCATGCTCCAAAGCATTGATGGAATCTTTAAAATATCCTACCTATTTTACTATCTCATCATCCAAATATTCCATCTTAAACTCACTAATATCACTCATGAAATCAGGGTACAACTGTTACCAATAGTCTTCTCCTTCAGGAGTGATCTCTACCTAAGAAATGGTGTTATATGAGTTGTCCTCATGGATACCTTCCAAGGAAATATGAGCCTACACTTGATCTATATTAGCTACCACAAGGTATTAAGAAAACTCTTGATCTTGGACAATTGATATGTGATTAATAGGTTCTTAAGAAGCATCCTTTTGGTACACATTTGAGACTTCTTCCTATTAGATCTCATCTCTAACTTGTACTTACACTTGCTCTTATAGCTCATCCTCTTTGACATCATGAAAGACTAAGACATGCTTGCTCTTGATAAGTGGTGTCCTGTTACTAAGCTCATCTTATTACTCTGATGATCCATCATTATTAGTTATGAGTTCAACATGGATTTCACCACTTACCTCTTGAAGCAGTGGCATAGGGTATTCTTGGGATGACTCCAAGATAGATGAGACATATAGAACACCTCCTTGGTCTAACTATTTACCTTTGACAATCATGTGTGCCTCTTTTTTTTGGCATACTGATCTGGATGGGTTTTTAAGATGGACATGACCTAGATTCTTTAGGAGGGAGGGATGGGGGTTGAGTAGCTTTGGATTTGATTCACTACATGATTTGGTTCCAAGATGGGAATGATATAGGTCCTCCTTTGACCTTTTGATTTTAGTTCTCATCTTCTTTCCTTGTCCTCAGCTCCAGATCTTTGATCTACTTTTCAATATTATTTTGGAATATCTTTTCTCTAAGGTGGTTAGTAACTTCATGAAGATAAGGAACATAAGAAGGTTTTTGAGGAGGTATGAGAGATGTTTATATAGGTTCATATCCTCCTTTACTTTGTCCCTTCAAATCTAGATTTGATTTACTTTTCCCACCCCATGATTTCACCACTTAGTTTCATCTTGGAACCTTGAAGGAATTTATAAGGGGTTATTAAGGAAGGATGGAACCTTGAAACTTAATAACAGGATATTCCAAAACAATCTCCTTCTTTCTTTGATAGGTCTCTTGGATAGATCTCCAAGAAGGAAAGGTATGAGGAACATAATAAGAACTTGGGAAATGCAAAGGGATACTTGGAATGGTCCCTTAGGGAAAAATGGGTGGTACATAAGAAGGATGAGGTGGTGTATATGAAGGCACATCAAGTTGGTGAGGTTGGACATGTTCCTCAAGGCCTTTTAGCTTGTCCTAAATTTTTATAATTTAGCCACCTACATCCATCATCTTACCTATGATATTGTTCTAGTTTTCTCTCTCAACATGTGCCCATCTTTATTTTATTCACTAAAATGACTCTCTCACATGATGGACCTAGTGAGGAGGGACATCTTGGCCATAATACTTTTATGAGAACAACTCTAGTGCATGCTTGTCAAGGATTATTAAATTATGCTTAAGTGATGGTATAGATGGCTCATGATAGGGTTGATGAGGGGAAGTATTATGATGGGCTTGCTATTCATATTGATGATCAAGGTAATATTATCACATATAGGCCCTCATATTTCTATTTAAAATCATGAAGAAGCTAGGATCTATTCCCTTGTTAATAAGGAGAATGAGAAACTTGCCAAGGTTCCCCATAATTTTGACATAAATCTTGGTAGGCCTGATTAGGCTCATATGGATCATATTGGGGCTACTGATAAGGAGGTAAATAATAGGAATATTTATCATAGCTATTTATATTGACCTGATATATCAAATGAGATGAAAAAGCTAATTAGAAACTTTATTGAGACATACCTAGTCTGCTCATAACTAGAAGCTTTGATGTGGAGTCACCATTAGTGCTAATGTGATTGCTTCCAAAAGGTAATTAAAGGAAAGACACACCAAAATATTTCCACTCTTTTAGATTGAGTCTCACCAAGTGTGCGAAAACTATTACATCTCAAATTTAAACCCTTTGGAGGAGGGTTATTGAGGCCCTTTCCAATTTGAATAGAACTATGAGAACAACCCCAGACTGTGGGTCACCTATGGTGGAGTTGAACCTTTGGAGAAGGTTAGCTTCCTCTTAATTCTCACCTAAACTAATTTTAGACTAATGCTTTGTAGGAAAAGGGTTAAAAAGAGAATCAATGATCCTAAGAAGGCTAAAAGGGTGATGCACCAAATTTAAATGGGAACTCATATAAACTTGAACACAAATCAGATTATCAAAAGACAACTATGGCTTTGTCAATCTCATAATCTCAATAATTGCATAAATGATTCATGGAAGAGGTTCCAAATAGAACACTAATCTAGACCTGAAAAGTTATCTTGAAAACACCTTCAAAGAGGCAAGTAGAAGGATAGTAAACTAGGAATAATCTCCTTCACAAATTCACCATACATAAGCATGCTAAGCATTGATTAAAGATAAGAGATAGGTATATATTTTATCCTATTACTTCAAAAGTTAGTTCTTACAATATTTTTATAATGTTTAACCTTATCAAATGAGCACACTTTTGCAAGAGTCTTGATGAGTATCCTTATCCCAAAAAAGAAATGGTAACTTCTAAGAGCTAAGAACCCCTTTAACGGGAATGAGACCATGATATATAGGAGAAGAGAGATAGAAAGAAAGGATGTGTGAGCACACCATAAAAAAAATAGCACTTTTCATGGGTCATTAATTAAACCTAACCCACGACATTTTACAACTTAGCCAATGAAATCCTTGCCACCTTTTTGATCAATCAAGACACTACCCATGGCTTGTTGAGTGAGAAAATCCCCAAAGGTTCTAAGGATGAATTTAATGCTCCTAGATGCACTTCCAAACACTAGACCTTTCTTTGATCCTTCATGTCATCTCTCACTTGAAGACAAAACCTCATACTCTTGGATTTGATTGGATCATGGATTTGTACCTTTTAGGTAGCTACTTATCGATACTATGGCCATGATAAAGGATGAATACCATTTACATTAATCAAATCTTTGATTTATCTTCATGTTTATATCATAGGTTCATCTATAGGTATAAAACCAAACTAGGGTTATTGGTTTTCATATAGTTTTCATATCAGTACAGACCTTTAAACTATATAACACTTTTCTATATTATAATAGGTCTAAATAGACCCATTTTATCTCCATAAGAACCAAAATTTCATTATATACATGGGTAATTCTTTGAGAAGGGTGAAAATAATTTTAGATAGACCCTACAAGTTATAAAAATATGAACCAAAGGTCCATACTTAGCCTTAATGGAAATATCTTTACATTATTTATGTTTGACTACATCATGTTGACCATTCCATGAAATTTTAATGAGATTTAATGGTGTTGGGAGGACCCTACAAAACCTTGTTTCCCTTAGTCAAAAATGGCTTCTCAACCTTCATCAAAAACCTTGGGCTTTCCTTTGTTCTAATTGGTCATCGAAATCTAACTCAACCTATTGATATATTGACTCATCTCACTCCATCAATTTCAATCTATATGAATCGCCATGATACATTGATCCTCTACTAGTTGAACACACTATTGAAACTTGTCATGCATGTATTTTATCTTGAGATTCGTTAACCCTTTTGACCTCTTCTCATTGTTGATCTTAGATTCTCGATCAAACACCAACCATTGATTTACTGGGACCATTATTTGAAAGCCAATGGCTAGTTCATGATCTTAAAATTGATGTCCTCACTCTTATCTAATGAAATTCATGTGACCATAATTGACATTCATAAAATCATCAAATTTAAGATCAAATGGATTTCCTTTGCATGTCTAAAACTTGATGTTTGCAAAAACATATTATGTGTTTTGACCAACTTTGAAAGCTTGGATATTGAAGTGCAAGAGTCATGGAGGCACTAAACTTGTAGGAGATGTTATTGAGGAAAAAATTAATGAATAATGGTCCTAAGATCTTTATAAATATATCTATTAAATTCTCAAGTTGATTGGTCCATTCATTCTTTCATTACATCCTAACGACGTTCTAGTTCATTTAGCTAAGTATAGGAAACTTAGCAAAATTTGACTACGGATCCAAATTTAAACATGTATAACTTAATTTTCACTTTAGTGGAGGATCTAGAACTCAATGCATAATAACTAGGGACCAAGATGAACAAACCCATGTCACCAATTTCCCTTAAAACTATTGCACATGTGAGATATGGCCTTGTCAAGATGCCCACTTAGCTCTATTTGAACTTCTTTGAAAATGGATAATTATGGAAAATAATAGAATTTGGCTAAGATTCCAACTTTGGATCTCCATAAATTTTAATATGCTTTGGTGAAGGACCTAAAACTTGGCACAAATTTGAATAAAAGCATATGACCAATTTTGCTTGTCTCATCCACACGTGGAAATGGTGATGTCAAAAAAGTGCCTACTCAAAATTTATTCCACTAGACTCAAGATGTTTAGATAAATACAATGAAGAACCAAATTAAAACCATGCACTTTCATAATCATTCCAAGCACTCTTAACATTCTGAAGGGTCTCTAAAACCTATCCATCTACTCATCCATTAGCAACCTCATCCATATGGGTACAAGATTTGTATGTGGGCCAAAAATTGGACAACAATAAGTAGAATCCTTGAAAGATACTATCTTTTACTTTATTATTTATTATTGATTGATGGTGGTGAGCCCAAAATCTATGAATAAGCAATGTAGGTAAAAACTAGAATGAAGTGGGAATAAGGCATGAAAGAGGAGATGAAGTCTTTGGTACATAACCAAACTTGGGATTTGGTTCAGTTACCTACAAGTAAAATATCATTGCATAATAAATGGGTTTATAGGTTGAAGGAAGAATATGGAGGAAAAAATAAGTACAAGTCTAGACTTGTTGTAAATGGGTTCGCACAAAATAAAGGTATATATTTTGATGATATGTTTTCTCCAGTTATTAAAATGACTTCCATAAGAACTATTTTAATTTTGGTAGCAGTATATGATTTGCACCTTGAATAGTTAGACGTGAAGATTGCATTCCTTTATGGTGACTTGTATGAGTAAATATATATGGAGAATCTACCTGGATACAAAGTCAAAGGTAAGGAGGAAATGGTGTCCAGGTTAAAGAAGAGTTTATATGGCCTAAAACAAGTTCCAATGTAGTGGTATTTGAATTTTGACATGTTTATGATAGAATAAGGTTAGATTAGAAGTCATTATAATCACTATTTTTATTTTAAGAGATTAGATAATGACATCTATATAATATTATTAATGTATGTAGATGGCATGCTTATTACAAGGTTTAACATGTATGATATAAATAAGCTCAAAATAAAACTATAAAATTCATTTGTAATTAAGGATTTGGGTGTTACAAAACAAATCCTTGGTATGAGAATAAAAAGAGATAGGAAAAATAAAAAAATGGCATTGTCTCAAGATGAGTACATCAATAAGGTATTAGTTAGGTTCAATATACAAGATGTAAAACTAGTGAGTACACCTTTGGCGGGGAACTTTAAATTAAGCAAGGAACAATGTCCCAAAACATAGCAAAAAAAAAATTACATGTCCAAAGTGCCCTATTCTTCAATAGTTATAATTTTAATGTATTTTATGGTTTGCATGAGACCAGACATTGCTCATATAGTGAGAGTTGTTAGTAGGTTTATGGATAATCTAGGAAAGGAACACTGGGATACAATCATAGGGATTCTTAGGTACTCAAGAGAGACCATTAATAGATAGTTTTGCTATGAAGGGTTAAATGTTACCTTACAAGGATATGTTGATGCATACATGGCTAGATATTTAGATAGAAGGAAGGTTATGTATTCACTGTTGGTGACACAATAGTTAACTGGATTTTAAAATTGTAGAAGATAATTCCTTTGTCAACTATAGAGGTATATTATGTTGTAGCTATAGAATCAAGTAAGGAGATGGCATGGATGTAATGGTTCATACAAGAGTTGAGGTAGAATAAACAATATTGTATGTTATATAGTGATAGCCAGAGTGAAATCCATTTATCAAAGAACTCAAAATTACACTCAATAAACAAACATATACAACTTAGGTATCACTTCATTCATTCAATTTGGGAGGATGGTAAATTAAAGTTGGAAAAGATCCATACGAGTCAAAATCATGTAGATATGCTAACAAAGGTAGTCACAAAGGATAATCTAGAGAGTTGTTCAGCTTAAATAGGTCTTCATGGATAACAAGGAAGATGAGGGACATGCCAGTGTCAAAGTTAAAATAAAATTCCATGGAAGAGGTGTATTGGTGGAGTTGCAACAATTAGTCTCTAAGTGGGAGATTGTTGGATGGTGGAGCTTGAGCTTATTAGAATGCCCAGTTCTCAATGGTGGGGTGTGAAGGGGGGGGGGGGGGGGGGGGGTGTGCGGCGGCAGGGGTGGGGGGGGAGGGGGGCAGGTGTGGTGGGGGAATTCAGCCCCCCACTATGGTCACCATTGGGTTCCATGGGGGGTGTCAAAATTTTATGAAAATGCATTGTAAAATATTATAGTTTCATATAAAATCTATACCATTCACAATTATGTTGTAGATTTAATGGTAGAAATTATATTTGTGCATTTTTACCCTATTATGTAACCCTCCTTTGGTATGAGGGCATTGTAATCATGATGACACATTATGTGTGAGTGAATAGGATATTTTAGTGGATATATTTTAGGTTTTCCCTTTATTTGTTAGATTGAATAAGAGAAGAACTAGTTTTTTTTCTATGTGGATGTAGCCCTTATTGGGTGAACCATGTTAAATATGTGTCTCTATTGTGTTGTGTTTCCTATATTTTGTTTCTATCTTTATTTCATTAATATTGTTTTACATTCTATATTCCTAACATAAATAATAATTAATTGGTTCTTATGTAAGTTATTTTGGTACACATGATTAGTCACATCTTTTCAAAGTATTATCACTCATATACACTATATCTCAATATCACTAGATGTAAAGCTTATCACAACATGCTAAGTGTCATAATATTATTTGATAGCACTATGAATTCCTTGCACCTCTTCACATTAAAATTTTTAATTTATTAAATGTGAACCACTCAAATAATGCCTCATATCTATCCTATAATTTTATGTGTCATATTTTCATACTCTTGTACTTTTGTAACACTTGCACTTCTATATTTTAATGACTCAAATAAAAATAATCCAAATTTACTTACATGATGACACTTTTCATAGCCTTATGTCCTCATACTCTATTAAAGGGCCTGACCAAATTCTAAGAGAAACATAGTAGTGATCTAGTCTAGAAGTTCCATGTGTCACCCTCTCATAGTCTCTAAACCATGCATAACACACATATATAAAATAAGACCCACATAAATAACATTAATTGATTGTAAAGTAATTATGATATGATGTGTGTCACTACTTTATCACGAATTCAATTTTTAGCCATGAAAATAATTCACAAGGATCAATAAATATGAGAGTGAAAAACAATAGGGAAAAATTACATGTCTAGTTTCAAAACTTGGTAACAATATACCATTGAATGCTATTAATAAACCTAGGGACTGCAAGGCCCAAAATCATTCAAATAAGGTCACATGCCTAATATATAAGTTAATTTCACATTGAATAAGCACAAACAAGGCCTATGTAGGAAGTGTAATAAGGATACATATATAATCCAAAATCAATCTATAAAGATGTGAAAACATAGGCAAAAATCAAAACTACAATTGAAAAAATCTTCTAAATATATGAAAAATGCCACTTTTAGCATTTAATATGCATGAACCAAAAAATCACTCCATAATTTTAAAATTTAAGGTAAACATAATAAAAAAGGTCATTTGTTTGTTTACTATTTACACTTGAAGACATTGACTAAGATAAACTCCCTTCAAGGAACACTAATAATTTTAATAGCTAAGTTGACTATTAAGAGCTATTAGATTTAGACATGAATTGAAAGATAAAGTCGACAAATGAAACTACTACAAAACCATGGCCTCTTTTTCTCTTTGACACTACATTGGTATTTATAGACACCATTTCATCTAAGATGCTCTAGGGATAAGGTTCAAGCACTATAAAACTAATTATGAAGAAGTTAACAAAATGTGACCAATACTAAAAGATGAAATCCCTACATCAAAGGATGCTAATTATACTGACAACCTACTCATAATACAAGTTGGGATACATCAAATTTTTACCAAACCAACAATATTTACTACCATGGATCTATTTTATAATGTGTTTATCAAGATGTAATACTTAAATAACATGGTTTTGTCATCAAATAAGAAGAAAAATTGCTTTCATGGTGGTATTTACATTAAATGGTATTACTAATGCCAAAGTTGATTATTATCTACAATTAATTATTTTATTTAGAATGGTTGACCAAGAAAATAAACAAGTTCCTCTAGTGGACCCAATTACAATTTTGCCTACCTCAAAGTTCATTATCATGATTGGGCTTCCATGTTTTACTACCCATTTGATATCTAACCAAAATATCCAAAGAGTATAGATATTTTTTCCATTTTTTATTTGAATAATCTCAATTATAAACCTTATATCCTAATTATAAAATAAAAACATACTCTCCTCCCTTAGTTCTCTCTTTTTCTCTTCTAGTTGTTGCATTCGATCCACCATCTTCCACTCCTTTCACAACACACACTTTTATTTCCACCTCATCCACATATTTATTCATTATTGATCCCATATTCAAAATCACTATACCTTCTTAATTTCATCCATCCTCAGCTACATTCTCCACACCCCCTTCATCCACTACCACCCCCATTTCCCAATAAGAGGGAAAATAGATTTAAAGTATCAAATTGGCTAAGGCTAAAATAATAAGAGATTATAATATTAAAATAACCTAATGTAATATTAAAAATTGAGAAAGATATCAAAAAACTCAAGTGAGTTACCCTAGTAAATATTACTAAAGGGGATACTCTGACATTTCATGATATGGAAGAAGAAATCTTCACTTAATCTAGGAAGAGGAAAGCTATTCCAATGGAAATATTTGAGTATACAGAGAACCCAAAGTCTTTTGTGGTTGTGAAAAGGGACCTCACAAAAAATTTTGTCTAAGGAATGAAACATAATATCCAAATACTAGAGACCCAAACCAAGGTAGTGATACTAGAGGGGATCACTAAATAAGTGGATAAGGAACTTGAATCCCTATACGAGCTTCTAGAAAAAAATTCCTAAAGTAAAATAAAGAACCACACCTTGGAAAAAAAAGGTAAATATTTATCAAGACCATATTGTAAAATTTGATGCTAAGCTAGGGAATTTGACCAAGGTCATAAATAAAAATATGTTTCCATACCTAAAACTCATTGCCAAAGTTTTTTGATCCACTTGAGAACTTCACTGCAGGAATGGGAAGATGAAATTTACAAGTTTTTTAGTGCCATTGATAATAATACATGTTTAGTTTTGGAATTATTTCAAGAGGTATGCATTGTCTCATTGTTACTCCAAATGTAAAAATTATAATCTTTTGTTGAGTTTATATCCAAGCTAGCTCAGTTCATGATTGAGTTCAAAGGTAAAGTTTAGGAAGTAAATAAAAGAAGTATACAATTTATTGACTTAGTAAGTTATGCTAAGAATAAAATAGAATGTGAAATTAAAATGAAAGGCACAATGAAGACTCTCTTAGCAAACCATGCAATGCTTTTATCCAAGGCATTCATTTTTATTTACCTATTGTCAATTTGTCAAGAATAGATAAGGATTATTAGGCATGCATAAATTACCTCCACACTCAGCAAGCTATTACCTATAAATCTCCACTAAAGACACATAAATTTGAGAAAAATACAATTTTGGAAGTTTATGAATTATTTAAAAACATTATATTATTTGCATGAAATTGTAGCTTGGTTATATTTATAAAAACTTATTTAAATTTTTTTTGTGTATTGTAAATTAATATGAGATGGTTCTCATCCAATTATAAAAAGACTTTTTATTCACCTCTAGAAGAAATTAATATTTTAGCTATAGAATCTTGGAGTTATATGGAAATTCTATGGGAGTTTTAATGTGTTTCCTTCTCTCCATTTATGAATGTGCATGATATGTTAATATGGATTGATTATGAGATGACATTATTGTGTAAATTTTGTGTAAATTTTGAAAAAATTTTGAATTAGCTATTTCAACTATTTTCATGGTTAAAATTTATTTTGTAATTATTGATTAATAAATTAATTTCTAATGAAATTTTTCATGGATAAAATCCTTGCATGTTGATGCTATGAGAATTACTTCTAAAACATAATTCCCTTCGAATATTCACTATGTTTTTTATATCTAAGTCACATCTATAAATAATCAAGCATTATTTTATGACATGTAACAAAGTTCAGAGATTAATCAAATAAAATTAATGTCCAATGTTTCTTAAATAAAACCTTTTTTTTCCTTCCCTTCCTTTCTTTTTTAATGTTTATTTTAATCAAGGAAACTTATGTACAATATCAGAATTGTGGATGTTCATCTTAGGATAGGTCATCTTTCTATTATCTATAATTAGTAAATAGGTAAATATTATCTTTAGAAGTAACAACCACTTTAGTCAACCACATTATTTTACCAAGTGGTTATTTACAAAACCAAATACATAAAACTCATGCCCTAAATTACATTTTGTGATCCTAAAATGAGAGGTAATTTTCATATAAAATTAATTGGGTGGGTATTACTCACATAAACACTATACTAATCATATTTCTATTTGTTTTAAGAATGCATTAGGACCCAAATGCTTCTACACATATAACCTAGTAATAGTTTTTTGAGAATAGGGATCACAAACCTAGACTAGATGGGAGAACCATCAATTTTACTTGAAGCATAGAAACATGATCTGCCTTTCCACCATGTGAGATACCTAAATAAATTATCATTCAATTCCATTCTCATTTTCCATCCAAATATTGAACCATAGACCATCCTCATCCACATAGCATTGATAAACCTTATCCTTCCCTTGCCCATTAATTTGGTACAATGTATCCATTTCTTCCAATATGATTTATTTTATTTCTCTATGTCCATCCCCTTCTAGGATTTGACCTACCTATATTTTTATACCTACAACAAGTTGTATTCAAGTTGATATTACCATTTTTTTTGGGTTTAAACCCACTATAGTCTAACCTCATTTAGAAAAATCCACTTTAGTTTTTCTCATTATTTTTACAATCTACCATTGGACTCCTCAACTAGCTATCTTTAATTGATTGAAACTCTTCCTACTTCATATTGGTTTCCATATTTACTCATATTTACATCTTCATATTTTCATAGGTAATGTTTTTCCAATAACCTCCACTACTATCTCTAAGATAGTATTTATGTAATATTATTCCATTTACCTTATTCTAGTATCAAATTGTTCTAATATATTTATCATAACAACATCTTTCTTTGTTGTCTATAGCTTTAGGATGTCTTCAAGTACTTTATCCACCTTGTTTTGGAATGTTTCTATCACTTTGTAATCAATTATTGCAATTTTTTGATATTCTTCTTGTAGTGAGATCTTTGATGTAATCTCATTATCCTCTACAAATACTTGGGCTAATAATAACTCTAGCTTCTCTATCTCATTATTTTACTCTATGTCACATGTATGACACTATTCACCATTTGATTATCCTAATTATTTTTGTATCAACCTCTTCATCCAAAAAATAAAAATACATTATTACTTACAAGTGTATGTTATTTCTTCTCCTTCACTTGAACTCCTGTTATTTTATTTATCTAGACCAAATTACTATGGTGCTTAAATCATCCACTCTCTTCCTCATTTGTTGTCTACAATGCAACTTGAAAAAATTCATCGACCTCTATTGATAAGTGGGTGTACTACAATATTCACTTTTCATAAGATCTTAAAATAACTCTTTTATATCTTCAACATATTGTTTTTTATGGGCTCAACTATCTCATTTTATCCATTTTGATAATATTCTTTAAATGCCTTCTCTCCTTCATCTACTACACATGTATTAAAACACTTGAAAACTTGTAATAATTAAAATTTTGAGAATCGAGGGTCCTTTTAGGTAATCCATCCATTTTTTTCATCTATTACATCATTATTCATTTATTTGCATGCATTTTTTGATGTAAAAAATAACTGGTCATCCTCTCTTATTTCCTTATTTAAAATATCAAATTTATTAATATTTGTTTTAACTTTTTAAGACTTAACATGTGTAAATACTATGTTTGTTAAAGAACTAAGTAAACTAAATTAGGTAAATAATATGAAATAAATACAACCACTAATTATTTATAGAATTGATTAACGTTAGATTTTCTAAAAATAGTAATAAATAGTGCAAATAAAGACTTTGTTGGAAAATACATGTTATGGATGATCTAAGTGTTGTAAATGGAGATGGAAGCTAGTTTGAGTGTTATAAATTAGATCTGTATGATAGAACCCCTCTTAGATAGTAGCACCATAATTGGATAGTAGAACCATTATTTGAAAAGTGGTGGTAGTGTCCTCTATGCAGGACTATCTTAAACTTTTGGGTGAACCTATATCTAGATCTATGGGGTCTATTATTATGCACAAGAGTTTTGAAACCTTGTATTGTGCCTATAATGATTGATTTATCATTCAAACCCTAATACTCCATACGACTAAGGCATGCAATGAAAAGTGTGTTCCTTAGGAGGGTAGGATGGATATCCTCAACACCCTAGTATGAAGAGAGTTACCTGTATACCAATAATCTAAGGAAGGATCAATATTGATGTAGTTCTCCCCACCTAATTATTGGTGCAATTATAAGTGATGCTAGTATGAGAGTGGCCTTGAGTGCCTTAAATGTGCTTAAGACTAGAAATATAAAAAAACTAAGATTAGGGCTATTATAGATGGTAGTATGTAGTAGGGCAAAATAGGGATTGATAACTTTATTTATGCTCAACTTATTATATGTTTGAATGTGTATTTTTCATATATTTTCCATCTAGTGGTTAGAGGGATAAAATGCATGTATTTATATTATTTTTTATCTTATCTAGGTGATAAAATATGTCTATGATAACCTTAGGAGGCTTTAGTATTGAAAAGATATTTGTTTAGTAAAAGCTAGGGAAAAAGACATTAACCCTATTTTGGAGACAGTAGCACCACATGGTGAGTGTCCTTATTATGGTGCTAGTGTTTAGATGGTAAAACACTAGATGAAGGGCCATGATTAGGAAATGAGGGTTTGGGACTACTTTAGAGATGACTAAGGGCATTTGTGCCTATATGAAGGCTAGATAAGTGTGAAAATGGGCACTAGGATAGGTCTAGGTATAAAATAGGGATATGTTGTCTCAAGTAGCACTCTTAGCACTCAAATACCACTTTTGGGTGATTACATTTGCCCCCATTTTATTCTAAAAATGTATCAAAGTGAAATGACTAGGATAAAGGAAAAATAAGCATACCAAGACATATCTAAGAAGTAAATCCCATGAAGTTGAGTCTGAGTGTGTGAAGCATGCTCTAATGCATGTCCTATAAATGAAACATGCATAAATCAATCCTTACTTAAGAGATATAAAAATTAAAAAACTAAACTAAGTAAATAATTAAAATTGAGTAAAGATATGGGAAAGAGGAAAATAAAAAATACACCTCATTGGGTACATAAACCAATGCATGAACCTATTGACAACTTATATGTGTATAGTGATCAATCAGTGAATATCTTGGATTGAGATGATAGCTTACTCAATCCTCACATGTGGGTGTCTCAATAAATCAATCCAATTTTGACTCCATTTCTCACACCTATTTGGTGGATTATGACTTGTGAATATGTTGGATTAGACTGATAGTGTGTCCAACCCTCTCATGTGGGTGGATCAAGAACTCAAGTAGGCTATAAATCCATCATTACCCACCCATGTGTAGTAGATACATATTAAACTAAACTATTCAAAGTACTATGAATGCTTAACTATGTATATTTCACTATGTGTTGTCTTTGCAACCACTTGGGTACATTAGGTAGCTTTGGGCCACTCAAGAATGCCAACCGCTATAGATGGAGTAAGGCATGAAACTAGTGTGTAACCTAGAATATGATGTCAATTGTATAAAACATAAATAATGACATGTAATTTGTCATTCCATTTGATCAACCAATGTGTAACTGAGCATATAAAAAATGTACCACACACATGCCTCCAAATTTGATATTTGAGCATATGGATTTTGGATTGAGTTGTAATAAACTATATCTAGGTATTTGAACTAAATATGGGAATGGTCATGTTGCACATGATTCCCATAATCTAAGGAAATTTATATGAATCTAAGCTAAACTAGTATGAATCTAAGCAAAAACTGAGTATAACTAATAAACTTATAATTGAATTTGTGCAAACATGTATTATACCTATTGTACTATTCTAGCCAATATGGATTATTCTAAAACTAAGGTCACTAGAAAATAGTGCCATATCTTAGACATTATTTCCATGTTGGTTTAGTGTCCCCATTTAAGAAATAGTGTCATTTTGGTTTTAATTTTGTGCAATTATACTACTTTATGGGTCATTATTTTCCCACTATGTTTATTTGTATCTAATTTTTTATAACTAAGCTCATGTGCTAAAAGATGTACTAAGTGAAATATATGAGCCTGATCTCTATGACAAACCCCTATGAATGCCCCCTCTTTTAGGGGAGTTTTTGAACCTATGTAAGAACTATCCTTAAAATAAAAAGCTCTATAAAATATGTGTTAGTCGATGCATATATGATATATGCATAATAATCCAATATAATATGCATATATAACATTGAAACACAAGATAATCTAAGCATAAGTATGTAATGTAAGATGTCTGTCATGTATATCATTCCACAAGGGTGTCAAGGTAGATGTAATCAATGTACGTAACATCAAATATGAGTAAAACTAAATAGCTACCTAGGGGTATAGGGCATGATGTCCATCATAGCACCCAAGTAGGGAGGGTATATGCATGAGGTCCCTCATGGCATAAAAAATTGGTGTGTGTAACAAGTAAATACAAGTTTCATGGGTATGATGCATATAATAAATCATACATAAAAAACAAGTGAGGACTACAAAATAGGCCAAGGGGCCATAATATAAAGGACATAGGAACATGTCACTAAATATAAGAAAATAAGACATACAAGGACATGTTCAAATGTCCAAATACGTAAGAAACAAGTAAGTTGGATTAGATCCACATAGAATTACATGTTTAAATGTCTATATACACAATCAAGAAAGGCACACACAATGGCATGGGAAAATGTCCAAAGTATACATACTATGAATAGAAGTGATGTAGAACTAAATAACAATGGCATATTCAAATGCCTTCAAATAGAAGAAGCATATAGATAAAATCAAGTCTAAACTAGGTAAGCTAGAAATGAAAGTGAGCATCAATATGTAATAGAAATATTTGTAAGAGATAGGATGTACATATGTTGGATCTAAAGTAGTAATAGATAACAAAAAATATGAGTAATATTAGCATGATCAATATCAAGATATAACAATGCTAAAGTTGAGATGTAGATTATAAAAATATAGAACCTTGTAATAAAAAATGTGTATAGGATACCCCCAAGTGGGAGAATGTGTCAATTTAATACCCATATATTGGTGTATATGACCCCAGTGGGTAAATAATAGTAAGTTTGGATTAGTATAGTGGACCTACATCCTATAAGTAATATGAAAGCATTCAATAAGAACAAGTGAAGCATGTATGTGTGATAGAATTAGTTATACTAAGATAGATAACATATGTAATGTCTAGAAAATATAATAAGTGTAAACATGGAAATTCATACAATCTATAATTTTTTATTTTTTGAGTAAATATTTGAATGTTTATGTGTTTCTTTTTTCTAAAATTTAATATTGTTTTTGTATTTTGTAGACATAAGCTATGTACAAGAAACATAAAAATTAAACTATATACAAGAAGTGAGAAGTAATAAAATTACATACAAGAAGGGGGTGAATGATACTAACTGATAAGTCTCATGGGAGACTCACTATCAATGTGGCATGTGTCAAATATAAGATTGGTAATCTCACGTGTAGTGTGATTTCTATGTTATAATTGAATGGTGTTGTAGTCTGAACTTGGGTATTGCTCATCATTGAAATAATAATAACAATAATAATAATAATAATAATAATAATAATAATAATAATAATAATAATAATAATAATTTAGAATGCTAGAGGGAATTGCCTCATACTATGGATTTGAACTTTATTAATTGTGTTTTTTAATATTGGTTATGATTTTTCCCTTCGAAACTATGCTTGTTGTAGACATATGGTGTTGTGGAGGCTCATTTTCTAGAAACCCTACTTTGAGAATGCTTGTTGGATTAGCGTGATTTTAATTTTTCAACTTAAGTTCTTGCCCTTTATGTAACACTTAATGTGTATTTGGACTTTTTACCTTGATAAATTTTATCTATGAATGATTTGCCTTAGGATGTTCAATAAATCCCAAACATCATTGACCAATATTATCAACTGATAGAATATGAGAAGTGATGCCTTGGGCCTAGTTGTCCAAGCCTTGACTGTGAAAATCAAAATTTTGTATATATTTTTGATGAAACCCATACTAATTTTAAATTTGAGCCTTATTTTGGAGAGGTATATTTTCCTCTTTTATTTTATTTAATTTTTATTTTTGTACTATTTCTTTCTCTAATTATGCTTTGTGAACCTTTTGTTGTTTTAAGTTATGCTTTGGTAACCACTTTTATATTATTTTTGAATTTGACCCTTTTTTTAATTTTTAGATGTGCCATTGTATTTTTTTAGGATGATGTGTCACTATGTGAGTCATCTATATCCATTATGTTTTATATTTTCCTTTTCAATGCTAAACATGAATTGGTGTGGTGTCAATGCATTCTATGATATGTGTAATAATATTTGGATCTCCTCACTAGGTGTAGAGGGGGTAGGTTGATCAACTTATCTATAATAATTTCCCTTAGTAACTTACTTGAACTCTTATTTGATCTTTGAATTCTTTTTGAGTCACCATTTATATATGTACTTCATTTTGATTTATGATTTGGATATGAAAGAGTATTAGGCACAATTTTACTAGGTGTAGATGCATATACATGGTTTATATTATCATGTTCTAAATACTATGTATATGTAATGTGATTTTACAATAATGTGACTTGTTCACTTAATAACTAATTTTAATTCTATAAATTTGATATTAGCATGCTCATACTGATAATTTGATACCTTAAAGTCTGAAAAGTGCAAACCCTAGTTGCTTTTGATTGAAAATGTAGGCACACACCATGTAGGGAAGAGGTGTGAATAGGATGAGTATGGGGATTATGGATAATGGTATAAGATGGTTCATATCATGGAGTAGTGATAACATGGACATGGTTATAGGGAAATTAGTCATTACCCTCATGGAAATGAGGAAGAGAAGGAGATTATTTCCTGTGCATAAGATATGTTAATGAAACTTGAAACTTGGTTTTTAGCTTATGTAATAGATCCTATATGTATGTAAGGATTTTATTATTAATTTAATTCCACATAGAATAAATATGATGTACTATGAAATATGAAATACATTTTAATTTAATAAGCCATCATTTGTACATGTGTTTTGTCTTTTTTGAGTTCATTTCGAATTAAAGGGAATAAACATGCAAATGAAAGTATTAAACTTTGCAATAAAAAGTGATATATTTATTCTGTCATTATTATCATGATTATATCAAATAAAATTATAAAATGTATGGATCTCAAATTTGAATGCTATAAGTGTAAACCTTAGGGTTATCTAGGGTTAGGGTTTGTGTAATATTTGAAGTAAGTTAGGTTCACCAAATGTTTTAACCTTTTAAGGACTTAACAAGTGTAAATCCTATGTTTTTAAAAGATATAAGTAGACTAAATTAGGAAAATAATATGAAATAAATACATCCACTAATTTTTTATAAAATTTACAAGATTTGACTTTTCTAAACATAGTAATAAATAGTGTAAATAAAGACTTCGCTGGAAGACACCTAATACAAATGATCTAAATGTTAAAAACTAAGATGGAAGCTAGTCTAAGTTATATAAAAAGGATCCCTTTGTCAAATCCCCTCTTGGATAGTATAACCATAATTATATAGTATCTCTATTATTGGCAAAGTGGTTGTAGTGTTCTGATATTGGTGATAGTGTCATTTGTGCAGGAGTGTCATAAACTTTTGGGTGAAACTATGTCTAGATCTATAGGGTCTATTATTATGTGCATGGTTTATGGAACCCTATATTGTGCCTATAATTAATTATTTATCATTAAAACCCTAATCCTCCATAAAAGTAGGGTATGATTTGAAAAGTGTGTTTGTTAGTAGGGTAGGTTGGACATCCTCAACACCTTGTTGTTAAGAGACTTTCCTACATACCAATAATATAAGGATGGATCAAGATCAATGTAGTTATCCCACTTAAGTGCTGATGTAATTTCATGTGATTGAGATTGAAAATCTATAAAATCTTAGCTTAGGGATATTGCAGATGGTAGTATGCAGAAGTAAGGAAGAATATGGATTGATAACCTTAATTATGCTCAACTTGTTTTATGTTTGAATGTGTATTTTGCATTTGATTTAAATTTAGTGGTTATAGGGATAAAATTCATGTCTTTATAATATTATGTTGTTTTTACAAGTGATAAAAGATGTATAGGCTGACCTTAAGAGGATTTAGTTTTGAAAATATAACCATTTAGGAAAATATAGGTAAAAGGACATTAATTCCATTTTGGGGATACTAACACCAAGTGTAAAAGTATCCTTATTATGGATCTAGTGTTTAGATAGTAGAACATAAGTCATGAAGGTCTAGGATTAGGAAATGAGGGTCTCAAACTGCATTGGAAATGACTAGGGATACTTGTAGCCCACACAAAGGTTGGATAAGTGTGATAATAGACTCTAGGATAGGTTTAGGGCTAAGCTAGGGATATGTAGTCTTAAGTAGCACTCATAACACTCAAAAACCACTTTTGGGTGATTGTATTATTCCTTTTTGTTGTTCTTTTTTGGCATTAAATACATGCATTATGCAACAAACATTAAACTCTCTTTTCCTCATTCTCACCTTCCTTTATTTTATTTTATTTTTTTATCTTATCTTCTTCATACATATAAATTGATGTAGAAATTAGTTTATCTAATTTATCTTCACAAACTTAATCAAGTGAAATATCTCGTACTTCTTGTTTCATCTTAAATTCATTTCTTTATCTTATAAAATGCATTATTTTTCTTCCCTTTTGTTGTTTTAATTATTTTATTCATCTTCATTTTATCCAATTTTTTTGAGGATACTCTCACTTTAATCATCCTTGGCTTGATGAATTTCAATCTTTAGTTTCCCATGATACAACTCTTTTCCTTTCATCTTCTCCTCTATGCCTTCATGGAGGCATACTATTATTTCATCATTGTTGCTTCCATTTTCTTAAGATTCCCACTTTTTAATAAGGATGTATTCTCCTCTATATTAAAATACTAAATATGATAATAATGTATCTTCAATCTCTTATTCAATAGTTTCTTATCTTATTTGTTTTGGTGAAAAAAAAAAAGATAACATGACCATATTGTTATCTTCATCATGCACATATGATTTCATCTCCCTTCCACTTATCTACTTGTCTAATAAAATACACATTGTTTTTAATTTCTTGTCCCAATCTAACTTTTTATTTCACTTTTTTAATTCTTTGTACAACCTTCAAAGAATGGATGCAATTTTTATCTTAACTTACTCCATCCTCCCTCAACAAGATTACTTAAATTTCACTCTACAACTTGATGCTCACAATATTATATTTTAAGGTATTAATCAAGTATTTATTCTTATTTTGGGTATCAATAGTTTACCCCTTCATCCCATTCATCCTTAAATATGATGGATTCATCCTCATCTTCAAATTATTTTCCTTCAACTATTATTATTGATGTTTTAGTTTATTCCTTAAGGATGCCTATAATGTCTTTCACCCAATCTCATTTCATTTTTAAGCTTCTCAACCTCTGATTTGGGTACTTATTATTTACCCTACCTCTCTATCTTCTCTTGAATTATTATTCTTTCTTGCATGGATGCCACCGTGTTCTTTAGCTCTATTATTTATGTTTCTTTATCCTCAACCCATTCTCTTTCCTCATGATAAATTATTCTTGTCATCTCATCTTTGATATATTATTTTCTTAATAATGCTTGTTCAAATCTTTATTCACTCAATCTATTCATAAAAACAACTATAGGTTATTTTATTGGCAACTCTCCTTTATATATTTATATTCCTCTTGTAGAATTAAAACTCTAAATTCGAGTTATGTTTCTATAGTAAACATAAAACATATCTAAGAAAATATATAATGTGAAATAATAATTTTTATCATTTTCATTTTTTCCAAGATTAATTTTAAGATCATTTAAAATCTACATCTTTTACTCTACAGGTTTGCATTACTATTTATAAAATTAGTTTTGAGTTCATAGTGTATAATTGATACATAAAACAAGTACCAATTGACTAGAGTGATGATATAGAAGATAATATGAGTAAAATTTCATAAGGCATTTGCATAATATACACTATAATTGAGGAAAATTCTTGAAATAAACATTTAGATACATAACCAAAATTTCATATTGGGTGTTACATAAAATATCTAATGAAAATGAAAGTGAGGGAATCATATGCATTTTTGAATATATCCATAATTCAGATTATGTATGAAATATAGGAACTAAGATAGGCATTGAAAATGTCAAATGTGGAAACATAAATAAACCATGTGAAGTGTTTGAAAAAATGCCTCAATGAGAGTCATCTCATATAAAACAATGATCATATGATATCTAAGAATTGAATTATCAAAATGTCATTAGATAATTTTAATAAAATGTGACTTGGTAGGGGTAAATACAAAATATGTAACCTTTTCCAATTCTTTTTTTTCATTTCAATTGGAGATGAGGAATGCAATCATTATATCTGCGATTACTAAAAATGAGGGGCCTACTTTCCCGAAGGTCACATGCTTTAGCCATCCTATTGTGTAGGGATTCTGATTTGTTAATTGGGTTGGAGTTATAGTAGGTTTTATTTTAATTTTATCATTATATAAAATTTCATGAGTTTGCAAACAAACTATTTTAAAAATGTTCCTTAGTGAACTACCTTGGAACACATTTTGTACACTCATTCTAGGTGATTTATTAAAAAATTATGATGGCAAATATTTCATCATCTCATTATAAATATTTATTTTATTTTATTTTAACATCTTATATTGATGAATGGTGAGGAGGAAAGAGGCCATTGGTTTAAAAAAATTTAGTCTTGTGACATAAAGGAATAAAGGGTACATTACTTGGATAATATATTTAAAGGAAAAATAATCTTATTAGCAGACTATTGGGAAAATAGGTGAGAAAAGAAGGTTTAGGTTGAAATATAAATGTGTTACTTATGGGAAATCATCTCTCGATATCTTTTATATCTCACCCTTGTTTAAGGAGTTTGGTGTGGATCTGAATTATGGAATTGGAATGGTTTTCAATGGGTTAGAGTGGGCAAGAGAAGAAAATTTAGGTATTTTTGGTGATAAGGCACATGAAAACTACAATTGGGACCCACATATATCTTAGAATAAGGATATAGGGTATTTTTGGAGAGAAATTCCCACATTGGTTTTAATAGTAGGGAGATATATGTCAAATATTTTTAGGGAAAACATAACTGAGGTGGATCAAGATAGTGGTTATGTTGGGAAATTATATGGTGGAGTGGATAAAAATGTTTAGGTGACCTACAACAAAGGCATTCTTGGATGTATAACTTTATGGAAGTAAGGATTAATAGAAATTTTGGGAGTGGGGGGACAAGATTTACTTCTCATGAAGGTTGGGTGCCCAGTGATGTCAAACCAAAATACTTTTGAGGCAGAATTGAGCATCTCAAATATCATCAAAGGGTGGAAGGTCTAAAATTTTATCAAGCTAAGGAATGATAAGATCAGATTGGTCTTGGGAAAGGACATGAAAGTGGAAAAAGTAATGGATCCATTTGATAAAGCTCTCACAGGGTGATTTTATGGGCATAAAAACCTCTAAAAATATATCATGTAGTGGATTGCCCATGTATGGATACCATTGATTGGATATTCACCTAATTTTCATATACTTGTGTATGGGTGCATTTCCTTCATATTTGATGGTGATAATATCCTATGTGTGAGGTCATCTTGGGGGTGGTCACATTTATCCCTATAGAATTAGAGGCTAAGTGTTGATATGTGGTCAAAGAAATCATTTTCTCAACCTATTTGGGTTAAATTACTAGGACTGCCATTGGAATTATGGTTAAAGGTAGTTTTGAAGGCTATTACGGATAGCTTGGGTACTTACATTAAAGTTGATGAGAGTTATAAGATTAACCCTTATAGGATAATGGCCATAATTTTGGTGGATCTACATTTAAAGTAGGGTTTAGAATTAGTTATTGATTTGGAATATGATGGTTGGAAACATTTACATACTCTTAACTATGTTGCAATCCATTTTAGGTCATCTATATGTCACAAGTATGGTCATATAACTAGTGAATCTGGGATAAATTTTACACAAGGAATGGTGGAGGAGAACTAAGAATAATAGTTTGATTTTGAGTAGGAATGAGGTGGTAATGTAAAATAATTTTTGATATCATGTATTGATGGATGGTAGTGGGAATTTGGGGGAGGATTTAGAGGGGAAGCTAAGAAAAAGGACATAATTATTAGTAGAAAAAAATAGGTTAGAATAAGGGTAGAAGGTGAGTTGATATTCTATATATCAAGGGAATTTTACAACTGTGGAGGGCCTACTAGTTGTAAGTGATATGGATGTTGTGAGGTTGGACACTTTGTGGGTGAAACAAGATCATTCTATGTATTATATGGTAATATCATATACTTGTAATATGCCATTAGATGAAGCTCCATTGGAAATGTCTACAGAAATGTGGCATGAGTTGAGGGCTCATAAAAGTGGACTTACAATTTATAATAATCTAGGGAAGAGAGGAGGGATGAAAATATGCATGAGCAAGATTTGGAGCAAGGTAGAAGAGGGTAATGTTTTTTATATGGGATACGTAGGAAGTATACTTTTTTAGTGGAGAGTCAAAGGAGTTTAACTATTTTGACTTGGATAAAATTTGTGTACTTTGTGATATCCATTAATACTCTATGAGATCAAGGTAAGGGTACAAAGAAGAGGTAAGCAAAGGAATTATAGGTGGACTATGTTGTTATGTGGTAAAGGATGAAACATATCTTGGAAGGATTATAAAATATTTATTGTATATAATTCAAGGAAAAGCTTTGAGGGAAGTAGTGAAAGGGAAGAAACAAAATATAAAATGGGCAATCACTTTAAAAAGTCTTCCTTTAGAGGATTGGTGGAGTTACATAATTTGGGTATTTTAATGGTTCAAGATACAAATAGGGAAGGGAATAATTTTTTTGGGGATATTTCAAAAAATTTAAAGGATTGTAGTTTTCTTGTATTGGATTCTAAAGCGAAGAGTTCAGGGGCTTTACGTACAGTTTGAGGAAAATGTCTTTAATCTTGATCAACTCTATCTTTCTAGCCTTAGGGATTGGTGAAAAACATTTATCTATGGATTTTGGTAAATCCTTTAATATGATAAATTATTATGGTCTATTTGAGGCTAGGGAGGCTTTTTGGGTTGAAGTTATTACTCATTTTTATTAAGATCTGACCATTATATTATTTGGGGGTTTCAACTTCACTACTATAAGAGTGGAGGTTTAGGAGATGAATTTTAGGGCTAGACCACAATCAGATTTATTCATAGGAAATATAGAGGGAGATGGTTTTATTTATGTATATATTTTCAAGTTTGTCCTTAAATAAATATGAGAATATGTGTGGAAATATTATATAAAAGGTTAAACCAATTCCTCATGTTAGAATATTTGAAGGGAGAATCAAATAAGCTTAAAATATAGGTGGAATCATGTGGTAAATCTTATCATCTTCATATTCTACTAAAATTTAGTGAGGAATACATCAAACCCTTGAGTCTATTAAAATTTAAATTGGTGTGGTTGGAGGATGAGTATTTTTTTTAGGTTGATTAGAAGTGAGTGGGTCAAGTATGATGCATCCTCAAGATAGTTTACAAGTTTGTAGTTTGATAAAAATATAAAAAGCTGAAGAAATATGTTGCTAAGTGGGATTTCAATAAGAGAATGAAATATGATCTTGTAATTATCATTATTAAACAATAATTATCTATGTATTTCAACCAATTCTATGTGAGGAATATTAATGGGGATTCAAGAAAAATCTTAAAAGAGCTAGATCAGAAAAATAAGTTGTTGGAAAACAAGGAGGCATAGTGGAGATTGAAAAGTGGAGCTTTGTGGTTGAAAAATGGTTATGAAAATATAAAATTATTCCATAACTATGGTAACCATAGAAAGTTTTAAAATATAATATGTAAAATCCAAAAGGAGGGTGGACCCAAAGTGAAGTATTTCAAGGAGATTGCTAACCCAAGGGTTGCTTATTTTGAAAATCTATATAAGGAGCCAAACATAATTAATAGATCATAAATATTCAATATGTGTTCCTTTTTCCCAATATTTTTAATGATGATTTAAATGGGAGACTTCTGTAAGTGGTCACTATGGAAAAACTCAAATATGTGTTGGCTACTTTTCATAAGGATAAAATCCTAGGACCTGATAGATGGACAATGGAGTTTTTTCTTGGGTTATTTGGTATGTTAGCTAAGGATATTTTAAGAGTGGTGGAGGAATCCAATGTAATGGGAAATTTATATATGTTAACTCTTATTTCATTTATCTTATCCCTAAGATGGATAATTAGTCTCTTTTGAAGATTACACACACACACACACACACACACACACACACACACACACACACCCACACACACACACACACACACACACACACACACACACACACACACACACACACACACACACACACACACACACACACACACACATTGTTATGTAATTATATTTAAAAGATCATTACTAAAATCATTGCCACCAGGGTGGAAAACATTATTTTTAGGTTATTTCTAAGGAAAAATTCAAGTTTCTAAATGGGAGACGAATTCATGATTCTATTGGGGTGGCTTAGGATGTATTTACTATAAAAACTAAGAAATAGTTAGCAGTGGTCATGAAGCTAGACTTATCCAAGGCTTATGATATAGCAAGTTGGCTCTACAAACATTTATTTCTTATTCACATTGATTTATGCATACAGATGGTGAATTGGATCATGGGGTTTTTGAATTATATTTATTTTTCTATTTTAATAAGTGGATCTACTTCCAAGATTTTAAAATTAACTAGAGGTTTAAGGCAGGGTTGTCCACTGACTCTATTAATTTTCTTATTAGGGTCCGAAGGTTTTAGCTGGGCAATATTAGTAGCTAAGAGTGCCTCTTTTATTATAGGTATTAAGGTGAGAAGATCTATTTTATCATGAACTTACTCCTTATGGAAGGTTAAATTTTTATTATTTGATAGATCTATAAGGGATGTAAGCAAGCTTCAGTAAATCCTTGCCCTCTTTAGTTTAACCATATCTATGGAGGCTAATATGCAAAATTCGACTATCTCTTTTAATCAAGTGGAGGAGGATCATGTTAGGTGGACTCTTCAAGGTGTCCATGACCAAATTTTTAATTTTAATGAGGTTTTTAAATATTTGGGCTTATTTTTGAATCCAAATGGTTATGGAAAAAATTATTGGCTTTGGCTACTAGAAAAGGAGGAAAATATAATAAAACATGGGTGCAAATGATGGCTCTCATTAGGTGGATGATTAAATTTCATAAATTTGGTTTTCTAAGATACACCATTATATTATCATTCTCTGTCTTACAATCCTAAGGGAGTCTTAGAGAAGATTCTTAAAATTAGCTTCAAATTTATCTAGATGAGCTAGAAGGAAAATTAAGCATCCCACTAGTGAAATGGCAAACCTTAGTGCAACCAAAGGACATAGAGGTTTGCGCCTAAAAAAATTTCATTTTTTTGGGGAGGCTTTGGCTAAAAAAATCCTATAGATGCTCATATCAAGTGAGGGACTATGGACTAAGATTATTGTTTTTTCTTGCACAACATGCCCTAATTATTCTAGAATCATGGAACCTCCTTTTTTATTTTTGATTCATTCCTACTTACATTTATGGGTCAATTAGGTTTAAAATTTTCAATTTGCCTTGGCAATACATATTATTTTTTTTATTTTAAACCAGGTCCTTAAATCATGATAATTTGATATACCACATCCATGTGAGAAAAATTCATATAAAACACTTAACGTGAAAGTGGAGTCTTGATCTCCTAGTTTGCCTTTCTAAATCTTGCTTGGTCAGCTCTCTCAAACCACTCTAAGGGGTCAATTTTTGTTTACATGCTAAATCAACCCCTGAAACTTATTCCATCTTAGATACCAAGTACATGTGATAAAGTTTAATATATAACACTTGGTTTAAAAATGAATGTTTTACCTCATTTTGCCTTGTAGGAGTCTTAGACCTATTTTTCAAATATAAGGAATCTTAGACTTACTTTGTTGGTGTAGGAGTCCTAAACCTACATTATAAGTGATAGATTTTGACATATTAATTTTAGGGGGTGAAGTCTGAGACTTACATTGTAGGTGGTGGATTCTAACACTTAAATTACAAGTGGTATAGTTTGACACTTACTTTGTAGGTATCAAAATTTGACACCAGTATTATAGGGGTCAAAATCCTGATAGTTTTCCAATAGGGTGTTAGTATTTTGGGTACAAATTTTTAACTATTTCCCTAATTTGTAATATATTTATGGTGTTTAAAATATTATTCCAAAGTAAAGGTTTTAGTATAGTTATTTTCTTGGGGATTTTTTCCAATCAAGAGATATAATCTTTACCCTAACCATGTTCCATATTTATCTTGATAAAGTGAATTTAAATGACTTAAAATCTTTTTTCTCCAAACCATAACTTGAATTATCTTTTTTGAAGGTGTGAAAGGAACTAAACTATAAGGATCTTGGAAAAGGGGGGAAAATTGCAACTCAAGTTTCAAGTTAAAGTGAAATTGGGTTTTTGAGGGAAAATTATTTCCCTCCATTGATCTAAATTTCTTTAAATATCTAGCTCATGTTCATTAAAATGGATAGCTCATTATGCATCCAATGAGATATTATAGACCAGATATTTTTTTATGCATTTTATTGGTTTATAGGGTAGTTTATCTATGTTTTATGCTCAATCTTGTTGTTATGCTAGTGAATCTTGTAACCAAGTGGTTATTGTGGATCCAAACATTTTTCTTCAAAACTAATATCTTGATTAATTAGAATTTGTGTATATTTATGCTCATTTCCCATGCATAGAATATGGTGGTTATGTTATTTATCTCTCTTGGTTAACTTCCCCTCATACTCTTGAATTATTTTCTAGTTATGGCATCTTTTATGTTGGATAAGCTAAGGATTAATTTTGTGGGTTTTGCTCACTCACTATTTCAGATTCATCTTCATTACAACATGTTTTTTCTCTTCTTCTCATATTTTATTTTTCTATTTTTATGAGTATGTTATTATAGGGTTTAAATAAATATGAATTATAAATTGAATCTGCATGTTTATCCTGATTGCAAAAGAAAATTATTATAATTTCTACATTGTTGAATGCATGTAATGAACAAATGCTAGGAATAAACTACTTTTATGTTGTTTAAATATAAAAAAATTAAATTTAATTTACAAAAAAAAAATTGATTTTTTTTCATTTTTAAAGTGTGATTAAAACCAACATGACAAACCCCATCAAAACTTGCATTCCCCTCATACCTATAAAAGTCAAAACTACATTTAATTTCAAACTAGTAAAGGCCCCTTGTATTGGAACAATTTGCATTGACCAATTGGGTTACCTAGTTTGCCAAGACAAGATAGATAAAACCTTGGGGAGATTTTTAGATATCCTTTCAAGAGATCTTGGATGGTCCCTGTCCCTCCTAGGTTAGTGTGCCAAATGACCCCTCCACAAAATGACACTAGAAGGAGGGCCTGAAACTTAAAATTGAAATTTTTATCAAATTTTTTAAACTTAGACACTTTATTGACATTGCCTATGTTAAGTTTTGAAAACATTCAAGCCATAAAATATAATAATAACCATTATATAAAAGTTTTTATAAGGTTTAATTTTATCTCTTACAGTTTAGTGAACATAGAAAACCTAAAATGAACAAAGAAAAAGTGAAAACTAGACACATTCAATCAACTAGTAGCTCACCTACAACTATTCTTATTTTATTTGTTAACCCATTTTATGCCCTCTAAAGCAACTGAATGGCCTAGGATTTTCTTGGTGTAGGTAACTAACCTATCAACATCACAAGTGTTGCCCATGATTTACTAAAAAACCCTAAAAATTTCTATCCTCGGTATGTGCATGGTGGAATCTACACTGCCAAAGAACATGTTCAAGCATTTAAAGATGTTATTATTAGAACCCAAATCAAATATGAGGATGTGTCTTTCTACTTGTTCCAATATATCTTGGATGATATGGCCTATTATTGGTATTTATGACTACTAGATGGGTCTATCACCTCTTAAAATGACCTAAAAATAATTTTTGTCAACCATTTTAGGGTGCCTATTGATCATATTTTTATCTATAATCAGTTTATCATATATAATCATGAACATAAAAAGCCAATGAGAATTTTTAATATAAATTTTCATTATTTTTACAAGTGATTAAAAGTTCCCTACACATAAACTAAAGTGGTTTCCATATAAACCTATTTAAGATCTTTGGACCCTATGACTTATATGTTTGCCTATAAGACTCCCACAACACTTAAAACATTTTCCTTAGAATATAATGAATTGATCATGATCAAAAAAATAATAATGCCACAAGGGTATGGATCTATTATGTTATCTCTATTAGTATAACTGGGTGTATACAATCATATTCGCATGATCAATCAGGCTCTCATGCAAAATATACCATTGATGAATCCAATCCAAGGTGTTACACATTCAAGATCGAATATAGATTATAACCCAATTCCATTGAACTGCATGCTCAAAAATTGATCAATTATAACTCCAAATCACATATTTTTTTAGGCTAATAATCAACATGTTATTTATATAGATTATAACAACATTTATGTCATGCCTAACACATGTGGTTATCTTACCCCTAATAGCAATTAATAGGTTATCCCATAATTTATAAATAACTAAACACCTACCAATAATTCCTAAAATTAAATACAACATGTTATCCCTATGTTTCTAAATGTAGTTACACCTATGGTTAATACAACACTGCAAGTAGAAATAACTAAAATGCTAACATGAACCCATAAGTGTAAATTTTTTATTAGATGGTTCAACTACTAACAAAAAAAATGGTTAATTTATGGAGGAAATTTCTTAAAAACCATAATCAAACTACATATAACCCACATTAGAATAAAAACTTCAACTTTCAAAGAACCAATCACTAGTGGAACACTAGACCAAATAATGGAAATGTGCCTAGTTTAATTGACAACATATTTAAAAATAACAACAATGATTCAATCTCCATTAAATTGGATGATTTGTCAATACCCACATGGTTCAGGTGTTAAAACATAGTGGAACATATAAAAATTGATTGTGTTTATTTCATATTGGCCTCAAACATCTTTTAGAAAGAGATAGACAACCTTGAAATTGTGCCTGCATCTGATATTAACTCAAACCAAAGTGGAGGAAATCCATGTATTATCATGGTATTGTAAATGTATGAATTTCCATATGAGAGTGAAAATTAACTTAAGGAAAAATTCGATGAGGTTCACACAATTAATTGATTTTAAAGGGGAAAAAACTAATGTTTGAGGAATAAATTGCAAAATCGTATAACTACATCTACTCCTCTGAATAACACTCAGGTTCCACCTAATGAGAACTCAAGAAGCAACCTTTTTTCCCCCAAAGGGACTACCATTTCTTATGAACCAAAGAGAAATTTTACACCCATTATAAAATAACAAACTATTGGAACAAAGAAAATATGGATACAACATTATAGAAGACCTAAATAAAACTAAGGCCAATATAACCATGTTTGATTTGATCCAAATCTCTACATAGAATGAATTACTATTAAAATATTTGTCTTCTCCTAATTATAAATAATTTAATAGGATAACTAATTCTCACGTTGTAATTTATATAGATAAAAATGAAACTCCTCTTCCTTTCCTCCTAATAATCTAAATTTTTGGTAAGAATTAAAACAATTTTTTGGTGGATTCAGGTGCTTTTGCCAATGGGATGCCTTAGTCAGTTTATCCAAAATTAGGATAAACTTTTTCTAAGTCAAATAGAAAGGTTTTTTAGTTGGAAAAGTTAAAGGTCAAGGTGGTTGGTGAGATGAACCACATTCATATGTAACTAGATTTTGATCTAAGAGTGAAATAGTTCATCGACATTCAGGGGGTTGATATACTTGATTGCTATGACATGTTTCTAAATAGAGATTGGCCAACAAGATTAAATGGATATTTGGTGACTGATTTATCCCACATGTGGATTATATGGCATGGCATACCCAATAAAATTAGAATTGAGAGAGAGCCAAAAATGACTCTTATGATCACTAAATACAATAAGATGAATGAGATCATGAATGAGGAATCAAAACTCAAGGTCTAAATGTTTGAAAAAGAAGTATAAACTCATGATAACTTCTTAATTAATATGTTGTTTTTGAAATAAAACTCAGAGTTCAAAGAGTTAGATCAACTAGATGAGGAAGATATCCTCTATGCACTTAAAATAATTATGTTACACAGTGTTTCCCTTGCATACAAAAATGTGAAACATGCTGATCCAAATGCAAAGCATGGTTTCCAATAGTTATTTTCATCATTGGCCATGATTTAGAAATAAATAAGAAAGTTCGAGCATGATGGTCCAAGTGAAAATAAGGAGTTGTTAGGTTTAGAGGCTGAGAATAATTCTACTCTAAACAACCCAATACCTACTTCTGCACTAATGACCAAACCAGAAGGTAATTATCATCCAAAAAACAAAGTGTATATAATGTGTTATAGAAGAAAATAAAAAATATTTCAACATTACAGTATCACCTACCTCTCATAGTTCACTACACAGCTAAAAGTCATTTTTAGACCTTAAAAATTGATGGTTACAAGTTTAAGAATGGGTGTTGTGTCAGTGTTAAACTCATTAACCCATAATGAAAATCTTATTTGGCCACTTTATGATTATATATTGATTTCTCAAATAGCATGGATGAATATGAGGCATTAATACATGACCTATAATTTACTCTCAGGAAGAAAGTAAAGAACTTGAAGGTGTTTAATGATTTAGAGTTTGTAATTACACAAGTCAAAAGCCAATATGTTTGTAAAAATAAAAGTTTATCTAGGTATCATAATTAGGTATGGAAATTAATATAACATTTTGATGCATTCAATATTCAAATAACATCTTGTAGAATAAATCATATGGTAGATGCATTGGTAATAACATATAGAAGCATAAAACTAATCATTGACTCCAAATTCAAGATATTTTTAGTGGAGTTAGTTTCTACTCCTTCCATTCTAGATAACATCTATGACTTATAGGTATTAAATGATGATGCAAATATCATCAACTTCATCATAAACACAAATGTATTTGAATACCAAATCATAGATGAAGATGGCACACTTGATTTAAACTATATGAGGAAGGTGTTGATGAGTAAAATTGTTACATCAATGAATCAACCATTTCTCCTATCATGAAGGTTAAGTTGTAATCATACCAGTCTAATAATTAGGATTTAAAAGGTCTCAAAGTATATAAAAGATTTGAAATGGTTTTCTATATATTCTAGGAAATAACAAGTGTGCCATAGATCAACAATACTTCATTATAATTTTAAAAACCAAATATTTCTTTGAATCAAATGAAAGAAACACATTATAAAAATATAATCTAACCTATCCAAGAGAGAAAACCTATAAATTAGATAGTCTTTTGAAGAAAATATTTATGTTCCTTATAATATATATTTATTTAATTGAATTTTATATAATCTTATGATGTTCATGTTTTTCTCAAAATAGATCAAAAGAAAAGAAATAGAAAGAACTGAAAGATAAATAAAATGACTGACAATGAAAACCAAAGAAAGAAATATAATTAACAAGTAACATAGTTAAACTAATAATTATCTTAAGGAAATATCACAATACATAAATATAAAAATTAATCAAATAAGAAAGAAGAACAATAATGACAAAAGTAACTAAAGTAAACTAAACTATTACTAATCTAATAAAGGAACACTAAACTAAAATAGATATTAGAAAGTAATAACTTAAACAACACTAAACTATAAGAAGATTAAGAAAGCTATTACTTCTAGACTTAAACTATTAAATTAAAATCAAACTATCTTATAAAATCAAATAAACATCTAAGTACTAAAGAAACTATAGATAACCTAACAACTAAAATCTAGAGACTTAAATTTTAATAAAAAAATCAACTAAAAGAAATTAAAGCCTAACTAAATAAAGAAAGAAAAGAATTAACTAATTTAATCTAATTGACAAATAAAACTAAAACAAAAAATAAATTAAAATTAATTTAAACAAAATAAAAATAAAATACGAGTCTTAAATAAGAGTCATCTTAGCAAAAATAAATGATATTTTATTGAGAAACAATATTTCATTACAAAATTATTTGATATAACAAAAAATATAAAATGAATGGATCAATAATATATCACACACAATGAAGTATTCATCATTATTTGGGCCAAGTAGTTTGGATTCTACTTATATGAATGTAAATCTATAATCATCATAAGATATTAAGCCTAATAATTTATAGATAATCAATTTATAAATTGAATTGGAAATGTGGATATACCTACACTAATTAAGCATGTCACTTAATTTTCATATAATGTGTTATTGATCTATCTGCAAGAGTTTTACTATGTCAAAGATGTTGCACAAAAAAGAGTATGATGATAAACTTTGAAGCAATTCATAGTCTTCAACAATACCTATGTAATTTTCTTCCCTTTGATATGTCACCTTGATCTTCTTTTATAATCATTTCTCCAAGAGATAATTGAATAATAAGTTATATATAACTTTAGTTAGTTATTAGTTAAGTATAATAGACTTTTAAATAAAGTCAATTAATTATAACTTAATTTATATATAAGACTTGTATAAGGTTTTAAAGATCAAAATAGAATATTAATAGACTGATTAAGGACAAATTATAAATGGGTAGGGACCCTTAGACATTACTACCATTTAAGTGATCAAATTATGATAAACATAAAATATGACAAAATCACTTTAAATAAAATCAAATACATCTAACACTAATTCCTTATGAATTAATCCATTTTAAGTAATATATGACTAAAACCAAAACATAGTAAGTGTTGTAAAAGTTTTAACCGCTGTCAAACATAAAAAATAAGTAACATCAAGTAATACAATAGGATAAGTATCTAAAAATATTAAAATAATAGAATTATAATTCATCTAGCCATCTAATCATCCTCTGTGTCTGATAACATCTCAATTAACAAATGGTCTTTATCCATCTAATATTTTTTATAGTTTATTAACATAGATTGAAACTTAACCAAATTAGCACCACCTTTATTGTCTTCATCATCAACCTATAATTTCACCTTCTTAACCTTTTTGATAATTGTAGGTGATTTCATAGAGCTAAGTTCTCACCTCTTAACTCTTGAAAGTGATGTTCTCTTCTGATCAAGTAAATGGGAATGAAAATCATAAGACTCAACATTGAATAGCCTATAGGTGAATTTTTAGGTTCAAGAGATGGATTTTTAGTATTTAATGAAACAAGGGGTTGAGAATCCAATTTGGCAATCAATTATAAATCATATTAAGGTTTAGACTCTCGATGTTATAGCAAATTATGAGGAGTGATATTTAAATCAGATTACAAAGATATACATATGTGTTGGGAAGAACTACTTGGAGTTCCTCATCCATGAGAATGAGGTCTCTAGAAGGTCTTCTCCAACCTTGGTTTTTTTAGGTATTAGTAGGATTAAAATGCATGGCATTAAATACATTCCAAAAATTAGGGTCAGATGTATCAAAATGGATTGGTATACATGTACTTTGATTATAGGGTCGATGAATAGTTTTAATAGTTCTACTACCCCTAAAATTTTGTCCTCAAAGAATAAATCTTTACAAAGGTGGATTTTACCTATACCAATCTTGATATTCCCCCAGTTATTATCATGAGAATTATTGGAATGAGGAGTCTAGCCTAACATTTTACTGAAAAAAACCTTTATTACTATTTGCATTGAAAACAATCCTTTGATATATGTCAAAACCCAATTTATACCATAGCTAATTATGATAAACATCCATGCATAAATTTCAATAATAGGGATTGAAATTTGAATATATAACTTATATCCACATCAATGTTGGTCAAATATCTTATCAGTCACAAACTATAATATTTCACATTAATTTGTCATTTTTTCTCAAAGATTTGACTATATTCATATACCAATCAAATATTTCAATGGATTAAAATTGAATCCATTTTAAATATAAACATAATTATTTAATTTGAAACTCAAGTAATTATGCCAACCATAAAATATATTCATTCAACGTACTTATCACTATAAATCTAATCAATTATATCTCATTCAAAAACCATTGATTTTCAAAATAATTCTTATATGACAATTAAAGCCCTATTTTAAATCACCAATCATCTCATCAAATAGAAATATGTATGTATATTTTATAACATATTCAAATGAAATAAATAGAGCTACCATGTATTCTATTTCATATCATCAACTAAAAAATGACCAAATTTATTCTCTGAAACTCAAAAAAAAATTCTTTTCATATGTTTAATGACATTAAAAAAAATTACCACAAATATCAAAGAAAAACCATCTTTGAGTAGTAAATTATAAAAAAATATTTGTCTTCAATAGCCATAATAGAAATCAAAGTAACAAACAACTCTACATACCAAAAAACTAATTGTCAAATTATTTATCATGACATCCCACTTTATCTACAATTGTACTTACAAAATCTCTAAATGAACAAACATAACTTTATTTCTGACTTAAAAACAATCTTACCATTATCAAATATATGATGAAAAAAGTCATATTTATGAGCTCTGTCAAATAAGAACATGTTTATGTTTGATGAAACAAATCTATTATTTCAAAAAAATAACCTTATCAGCATATATTTACAAGAACATGTGATAAAAATTCAATGAAGTAACCTTGAACAAAAGAAACAATACATGATCTTGAAACCAAAACAAAACAATTTAACATCTATTGGCATATTTCATAGTTATGAGTGAAAAATCAAATCTCAAACTCAAACCTAACACAGTCCACAAAAAAACCCATAATATCTAATTATTTTAACCAAACAAGAGTTATTCTATGTACAAAATCTCTACAAAAATATCCATTATCATCCCAAAAGAGAACATGACCGAGAATCAACCAAGAATAATTTCACATAGAAATTTGATAGCCAAAACTTAAACCTTGAATTTTTTTGGTCAATGTCATAAATTGTATTCTCACTAGATTCCTTTTGAATCAAAATACTTCTCACAAACTCAAAATATAACATGAAGGCAAACAAACAATTCTAAAATCAAAAAAGATCTTCAATATACTTTTAATTAAACACCTAGAAGACACTATACCCAACATATAAATAATATTATGTATTCATGAAATTGTGTCTAAATGCACCTTTTAAAAATAAGAAAACCCTACAGGTGCAATTGAAATAACAAACTAGAATCATTGTATCAAATATCTCCATCAAAACTTAAATTGATCGTCTAATATATTTCCTAAAAAATCCAATCAAGTTTAAAATCACAAATACAGACATGTAAATCAGATTTGATATGAAAATTCATCAAGAGAATGAATATTATGTGACCCAAAACACATTAAATAAACTATATGTGTCGAACTACAAAATATAACATTATCAACTATATTCTTACCATGCAACTTCACTTAACTCAAAATTTTCATATTTCTAGTATATCAAGAAATCTTAAACCTATTTTTTCTTCAAAATAATAAATATCTAAAAATCTTACCTCATCTATTATTTCATAGCCTCTCCTATTCTTTTCTGAGTTCCTCTCGTTCATAGTATGTCACTTCTACCCAAAGCTTGTGAAGAATGACAAATTACTGAATAAAATTTGTCTTTTATATTATTTTGATCCTCAATAATTAACCCAATGTATGTGTAACTTTAAAATTGGTTTATAAACTTATTGTACCATTTTATCATCTTGGCCAACTCCATAAACAAATTTACAACTTAAACCATAGCTAAAACTATCACCACATGCCTAGCCTAAAACCTCTTATTGATGCATGTACATCACATTCAAGCAATCAAATCTAAGATATGCCAAATGGATCCCAAAAATCCTTACCAAATCACTTAACCTAAGTCTCATTAAAAACCAAATACAATTCTACCAATTCATCACATGCTTCAAAACAAAATTTTGACCAAAGTCAATTAACCAAGCCATAATTAGGTTCTCATAATCTATATTCCTACCAAGTTTAGTATTTCATTGCCACAAACATTCGTAGGTCCACTAGATATTAGAAATTTATTTTTTAGGTTTAATAAATATTTAAGTTTAGATATAAAAAAATATAAATTCAATGCTATAGTTATATATTTGATTTTAACAATTCAAAACACCCTTAACACCTTAACATTATACAATTTAAATCATACCAACATGAATCTTTCAACATATAACCATTTGATCATAAATATCATTTTATCAATTAATTTATGCATCAAATCATTAATACCTTTGAAAATTAATACTAATATGCATTACTTCTTATGCTAACAAACATATGATCAGAGAAACATATTCATGGGATCAAATCAATTATTCCAAGCAACATCACACTTCATCCAAATATACTATATTTTATCATTGATTTCATGCATGTTTTCAAAATCATTGAATAATGTTAGAGTAAAACCTCATTAAATTGAACAATCATATTAACATTCAACATAATAATGAATACACAAATGGAATGATGAACTAAGAACCCCACACTAGTAGTTTTAAATGTTATGACATGTGTCATCAATATGGCAGAACAACTTGGCTCATTTAAAATTTTTAGAAAAGAGAGAGGTGAAAAAAATAGGCATAACATTGGTGACCTTGCTAGATAATCTTAGTAATAAGATAAGGTATCAAATAATAAATTGACTATTTAAAGATAAATCACCTAAGAGTGCGATCCAGGTTAAATTATTTCTCAAGCATATATATGCAAACCCTTTAATAAATTTTTTTTAAGGGATGAAGTGTTTGATTAGCATGACATGAAGTATAAGATTAATTTAGAAAAGAAATTTCTATCTATATCTACAATAAAATACAACATACTCTAACACAAATCTAAAAATTAATGATGACTTCAACACATTAATAACCAACTCATGTTACTTTATAAAGAAATAATATGAAATAATATCATGATGAATATCTTAACATCATTATTTACTTATAGTGATATGGAAGTGTCCACTTACTTTGCCTTAAATGTTATGAATACTTATTTAATGTTACCAATATGATCCACTCCAAATAAAATAGCAATAGAAAGAAAACAAACCAAAAATAAATAAAGAGAATAGAAAATCGGAATGCAACAAGAAAAATAATTGTTGATAAAAGAGTTTGAGATGATGTCCACTGACTGAATAATGCAGCGAATTTTCATCCATGTCTTGTAAATGAAAAGTATTTTTTCCAAGTATAGTAGCAATTTTATATGGCCCCAACCAAATAGAATTAAATTTATGATGTTTTCTTGCATCTTCATGAGCTTTATCCCAATAAAAGAAGACTAGATCACCTAACTTAAACCTTTTATTAGATATCTTTTTGTCAAAAAAAGTATTTAACCTTTCTTTAGATTTTTCTAATTTATATAATTCAGTTGTCTTTGTTTCATCTAAAGCTAATAAATCATTAAGCCTTTATTCAATTAAATTAGTATTTTCTGACAAATATTTCAAATAAATTCTAGTGGATGAAATCTAATGTATAATAGGTAATATAGCTTTAAAAACATAAGCCAACATAAAAGGAGAATGGCTTGTAGTTTCTTAACAATAGTATGATTATCCCATAATGCTTCAAAAATTTAAAGATACTAATTGATTTTATTATCATAGACTATTTTATTCATTATGGAAATCAATTTTTTATTTGTTGATTTGGCTTGTCCATTTCTTTGAGGGTAATACTTTGAAGAATGACTTGAAATAATAGAATAATGTCCTAAAAATTCCAAATATTTATTATAAATAAATTTAGAACAATTATCAAAAATAATCTCATAATGAACACCAAACTTAGATAAAATTGTTTATTTGAAGAGAGAAATGACTTTAGAAGTAATAGAAATTTTAAGTGATATTGTTTTTGACCATTTCATAAAATAATATGTATTTACAATATATTGATGTCCAACAAAATAAGGTGGATGAATATCATAAATAAAATCAATTCCTCATTTCGTAAATGGTTTTTTAGGAATAATAAGATTCAAAGGCATGGATGTTAATCTATCTTACCAATGAATAATTGGTAAGACATGCAAGAATGTACTAGTTTATACACATATTTAAATAACATAAGCCAATAACAACATGCATGTAAAATCTTATCAGCTACAATTTTGCTACAAAGTGACCACAACAACCTCCTTTGTGACATCCTCTAAGTTTTTTTTGAGTTTGATCATGAGTTAGACATCTCAATAATACACAATCTTGATTTATATAAAACATAAAGTTTTCTAATAGATATAATTTTAAATCGTTAACTCTCAAAGATCTTTTTTGTTTCTTATCTAAAATTATTAGGATAAACTTGATTCTAGAAATAATAAATTAAATCATGATACCAATCATCTTCAGCCAACAAGTAGTCCTAGTCTTTTATTTTATGTCCAAACTTAAAATATTTGGAAAAATAAGCAACCTTTATGGACTATAAATGAGGTTTAGCATTAAATGAATCATCAATAAAGAAAATAAAAATATTAATACCAAAAGAAGCCTTCCCATAGAAATGTTTTGCTAAGTCATTTCCTTTGATAGTCTTAGAAGTTTTAAATTCTAGGTCAAACTCTTGGATTCTTAAAATTCACTTTACTGACCTTCCCTAAATTATGGGATACTTTAAAAGATAAGATAAAATAGGTACATTGAATTATAGTATAACCTTGTTTCTCATTAAAACATAACAAAATTTGATTAAATAAGAAATTAAAGATTAAAAAAAAAATTCAATAAGTGGGTACCTATTTTTCATGTCCTTTAAAATTTGGATCATATATCCAATAGGTTTTGCATCATTATTTTCATCATTTCATGTAATTACACTAACTACGGCCTTAAATTTTACATTTACGTAAAGGATGAAAGGCCTTGATAAATAAGGCTTGGTAAGTACAAGTGCACTTGTAGTAACATTTTTGACATAATTAATAGAGGAATCAATTCTTACATCCCACACATATGATTGAGTTTTGTTTAAAAAAATATGAAAAGGATTTGAATTATTAACAAAATAAGATATGAACTTATGCACAAAATTTATTTTTCCAAATAAATACTTAAGACTAGACTAGTCTTTAGGTTATTGCATCTCCTTGATTGATTTAATACATTCAAGATCAAATGAAATAACATATTTATAAATAATGTCCTAATAATTTACCTTTGTTGACATTAAAAATATATTTATTAAGGTTTAGATAAATACTGTATATTTAACATCTTTCAAATACTTTGTGAAAATAATCCCTCTCTTTATAATAGACTGTAAGATCATCTAATTAAACCTAAATGACAATGTTAATTAAGTCATCAAAAGTTACATGCATAACTCTTTGAAAAATAGCATCTCCATTCATTAGTTTGAAAAGTATTATATTAAAATCAAAATTTTCTCTTCGAGTTGTGAAGGTCATCCTATGTCTATCATCTAGATTAACAAATATCTAGTTATAATTTAAAAATCCATAAATGAAAGACATCATTTCAGATCCTACAACTTGTTGCATAATATGATCAATACATGGAAGAAGAAAATTATCCTTTACACTAGCCTTGTTTAGATCTCTAAAATATCTGCATAATCTAATGCCACCATTCTTTTTGTGCATAAGTAATAAATTAGCTACCCAATAAAAATAAGTTATATAAAAAATGACACTGCCATCTAACATTTTATAAATCTCTTTGTTGATGGCATCTTCTAGCAAAACCATTATCCTTATTATTTTATACTTAATGGGTTTTGTAGACACCGAAATCATGTCTACTCCCTTGGTCATCCTCTCCCCATTCTCTCCCCCTTGGTCCCCTTCGTCCACTTCGACACACCTAACCTATGTCTTATTAATTTAAAATAATCACTTATTTTACATTAATAATTCTTCTCTCTCTCACCCTATGACCCATTTATGACCCCCATTTTATTCTCCCATGCCTATTTAGCCCCTCTCGACTATTTTCCCATGAAACTTGACCCTAGCAGAGTGTAAGAATGGGCAGAAGGCTAAAATTAGCCTCTGCCCCCATTCTGTAGCCACTGATGTCGGTCACTATTTGGCCGACGTCGACGGTTCTACCGGCGTCAGTTACCCTTAAAACTGCATTCTCAACCCAAACGCAGGATCTGTTATCTATTTCTCAATCCGTTATCTATTATTCATTTCCCAATCCATTATCTGTTATCCATTTTCCAATCAGTTTTCCAATCCGTTATCCGACCTTCTTTCAAGATGTTCTCGGATCGGACCTTAGTTAGGACTTCACTCAACCAATCCACCAAAAATCTATCTCTCTCTCTCTTAAGCACATGTACTCTGCTTTAGTCACCTTGCTGGAGGTCTTCTACATCGAACATCTACAACACACCATCAGCAATCAATCTGCAACCATGTCTCCTACTCAATCTTCAGCAGGCCATAGGTAAGTATTTTGTCTGTGTTTTCATTTCAGTATCTTCTTTTTAATTTATCTATTATTCAGCCAGCCCAGACTTAACTTCCTCCCAGAAAGGTTGAGAGGCCTTCCCATATCCTTATCACCTCTATCCCCCTTTTCAAAACATACACTCTATCCATTGTCCCTGTAACTCTACCCAAACCCTTGCACAGACCATTAACAACTCCCAAACTCCTTCTCAGACCCATCTACAACCCTGAAACCCATCCAGAACTGACCAGACCTCATCGAAAGACCATCACCCCAACCGACACCGGTCGTAGAGACCACTTCCCCCACCGACATCGGCAAACTAACCGACGTCGGTAGACCTTGACAACCGACATTGGTGACTATGACCAGGCTGACAGCAGCATTCAGGTAAGCATTTACTTCTATTTCCTTTTTAGTCTTTAATCATTCTAGTCTTTTTATCATTCTATCTTTTATCAAACATTATTTTTATCAATCAGTGGGTTGACATCCCTTAAGGAAGTCTTTGTACTTCTAGGATCAAGCTTTTGCTTGGCAGCCCACTACCTCCTCATCTAACGCCTTCTTTGTCCAAGTCTCTTTCTTCTACAGGTGTCATCCTCCACAACCAAAGAAGAGTTCTCATGATGTCTGGATAATGGTGTGCACGACTTCATCCATGTACATACAAGCCTTAGACCATTTCTCTTAGTTTCTTATTCTCTCTTTGAATGTGAAAGCGAAAATCGTATAGAAACATTCTGGCACGCCCGGTGGGACCCTAGGGTCTTCCTTGGTTTTCTTTCTTTCTTTTCATATAGGGTGCATTAGGTTTCTCCTTTTCACCTCTTTCTTCTCTCTCTTCCAAAAGACATCATAAGCAAGATTAAAAAGAACTCTTCTTTCTTTTCTTGCATCATAGACTAGTCAAAAGTCATACTCTTCAACCCTTTCTCCATTTGTCTTCACACAAACTCACATTTTGACTTGGGCTTAAAACACATTGCATTTCATTTTTGCTTGCTTGCATTTCTTAGTCCACATCTAGTAATTAATAACCGCATCATGAATTAATCATAGATCACTTTATGTTACACAACCAAATCACTTGCACAAATCAAACATCAAAACTCACCTGAGACAAGGCCCAACTAGGATTTCATCCCCAAGCAGATACCTTACCCATCCTGGCAATCCCACTTGGATTTCATCACCAAGGGGAAAGCCCACTCTATTCTCTGGCAGAGGATAATCTCTAGGGAAAGTATATTTTGGCTAAGCGAGACTAGCTTATCACTGGGCTCGTGAAGTGATGGGAGCTTGATCCTTAGCACCAGGCCATGTACGAAACCTAACCCAGACTCTTGAGCACCTAAACAAACTTGAAACCATCCATAGACTACCTCTTCTAGGACCCTTCTAATAGCCAACATCCCAAACATCACTTTAAGGCATAAGCCATAGGATTCTAAAAGTTTATTCCTAGGGATTTAATGCTTAGGATCTGCTTGTGTTCTTCATCTTTTCTATTCTTATCGGCTTGTTTGAGATAGTGAGGATGTTCTTCTTCCTTTTTTCCAAAAACTCTCAAATCTTTTGGGTTTTTGGAAAACATAGTCACCAGCATTGGTTTCACCACCGACATCAGCAACCTTTTCTCATCAGCATCGATTATCTGACCGACGTCAGCCATCTGCTCTCACCGACGTCAGTTTTTCAACTGACATCGATCACTGTCACAGTCCTTTTTTTTCAAAATAGTAGCCTAAAACCCGACCCCTTTTTTGCCAAAACCACATTCTGAGTTTTTGAAATAGAAAAAACACAGTTTCTAGAACCTGACCCTTCTTACCTTGAATGGTTTTGATGCGCAGTCAAACCAAGGCTCTTCTTGACCACGCTAGCCATCAATGGCTTCCGCCTTCCCCGTCCATAACCAGTCCTATAATGGAGTTCCACTCAGAGACCGAAAGAACTCCTACTCGACTGACCCTGACTCAGACCCCCATTATACCTAAAGGGGACCAAGACTTCAAAATATTCTTGGACCTCAATCTCAAATCCCTCCAAAACTATCTCGTGAGAAACCCAATGTGAGACCTTTTAGGTGAAGCGGCGATGACATCAACACCATCTGCTACCTAGGCTTTTGCCTCAACTATTAACCTGACCATGGTCAATATGCAAAGTTTAGCCTCCCCATCTATTTTTAGACCAACCTCTATCGGAGTTTCATTACCCCCTTAACCACACGCAATTCAACCAAGTTCAACATCATACCAAAACTTCATTGTCTCGACCCCACACACTCTTGCACCCATAAATGCAGGAGTGTCTACCTCCCCTTTTGCCAATGCCATCACGTAACCACCTTTGGTAGTATCTAGTCAACTTATGCCTTCTACCTTCATAACACAACCACCCTTGGCCTCCACTTCTGTCCCAACGACTAGTTATCCATATGTTGAGCCCCTACAAGCGCAACTGACTACGTCGTATGCCCCTTTTAGCACCTTTCAAGTGCCCCACAACCTAGGGGGCACCCCATCCACCAATTAGTTAGTAGATCTCATCAAAATGTTGATGGATAAAATGTCTAGTCTCGAGGCTTCTATTTCTGGTTCAAGTAATACTCTTTCATATGACCAAATTTGCAACGAACCCATCCATCCCTCCGTCTGAATCCGACCATACCCCAACCAGTGGGAGCTTCCTAGATTTTTTCATTTCTAGAGTAAGGAAGACCTGTAACAACACCTACGAGCATTCATACATGCTTATTATCTCATAACTCATGATGATGCGTTACTTCTACGCACATTCCCCATGTCACTTTCTGGCCCAGCCCTTGACTGGTATAACTCTCTTACTAGACATTCTATCTTTTCATTCACTCAACTCACCCAATTATTTCTCGACCATTTTTCTATCAACATCACCAGATAAGTCTCAATCACAGACCTTTACTCCATCAAGCAATTTGATGATGAATCAATAGTCGATTTTGTCGCCCGTTGGAGAGGCTTGATCAACTAACTCTCCTTCTCCTTTCCTCAACCTGAGCTCATCGAGCTCTTTTCTTGAGCATGTGCCAGGCACATCTCTTCTACCTTGTGGGTCCAGACATTTCGCACTTTCGACGAAGCTTTCACCATGGCCCGAAAGCTTGAACTCTGTGCCATTGAAGAGGACAAAGTCAAATTGCATAATACTAATGCAAGAACCAATGACCCTTCTTCTTCTAGACATTCTTCTTCTGCCAACTCCAAGTCCAAAGGAGTGGCAAACACTGTGGTCATTAGATCACCATCCTCGATGATGATTGACCAACCTCAACCTTCTACATCTCAAAGCATCACCAAATACTTCTAACAATGGTACATCCAGTGTTCATACACTCCACTTGGAGAATCGTACACTTCCATTTTGGAAAAACTTGTCAAGCAGGGGGTCCTCAATCTCCCTCCAATCTGACCACCTTAATTCGACCCTTCAAAAGCCCTCCCCACATGGTATAGGGAGGCCGACTTCTATCACTATCATCGCGTCCACAGCCATGACATTAACAATTGCCAAACCTTCAAAAACATCATCCAAGACATGATCGACAAGGGTGACCTCATTCTAGACAACCTGAATGCACCACCCAACCAACATATCGATATCTTCAAACAACCCTTTCCTAATCATCCGCCTACTCAAAATAATGTCCAGACCATGACCGATAGCTCCCAAGAGCATGACATACACACGGTCAACACGGTCTCACCTCTTATCCCTGACCAACCTCCTTCACAGGTGGAAGACCCTTCTTCCCCTATTTCTCTTCCATAGGTAGAAGAATCCTCTTCTCTTGTTAGTCCTCCATCGATCGCTCTTATATCAGGGGACGCCTTGACCATGCCAATGCCATTAGCCCCACCTTCAATGGAAGACCTTACCTTGCCTACTCCTCAAGCACAAGTAGAAGGCACCATCATCCCTACCCTCTATTCTCTTAAGGAGCCACGCTCTCTTATTTCTTCTCCACTAAGAGAAGAACTAGTCTCTTCACCCATTTCGATCGAGGAAGACCCAGTCACAGTTTCCTCTTGCCTTTTGCCTGAGATTGCTACATCTCACTCACCTCTGTCCACATCTAAACCCAAACCTGTATCTAACTTCACCTCGCACAATGGTGGCCCTCGACCCAAACCAAAGAAGGCCACTAAACCACACCAAAGAATTCCTCCCCCACCTTCATCATTACCTTCAATTTTGGGACCGCACCCATCTACTTTAATAGGGGTGCTTCCTACTCCCATACTTCACAGAGGCAAGTCGCCTCCATTATCTCCTCAACCCATCAGACATATATTTTCTCCAAAACATCCAACACCTATCACCACCAAAGTGCCATCTACACGTGTGGCTACACCACCCATGAAAATGATGGTACGACCAATGCCCCTTATGCCTCTCAAACCAAAGTCATCAACCCTCACTGCAACAAGACACACAGACCCATTAGTAGGTTCTTATACCTTGCTATTACAGCAATTATTGTAGTCTTCTCACATCAGCCTCCCGCCTCTTAAACCATATCAATCCCTCAGACCAAAACTACCCTAGTTTGATGACACTCAAATTTGTGCGTATCATCACACCCCTGGGCACGACACTGAGCATTATTGTGCCCTCAAGGTTGTCATTCACCAATGCTTGGGGAATGACACCCTTCTTCTTATCAACAAACCTTCAACACCGTCCCACTCATCAACTCTTAGATCAAGACCATCTTGGTTCGACAACTCTAAATTTTGCCACTATCATCACACTTCGGGACATGACACTAAGCATTATTATGCTCTTAAAGCTGTCATTCGTCAACACCAAAAAAAGGATACCCTTCTCATCAAGGATCCTCTTGACCACCCCTTCACCAAATCATCAATACCGACCCATGCTCCTCAAATCTCATCACCTAAATCAGGATCTCCACGCCAGACTATGGTCCCTTTGTTGCCTTTAACCCCCTTATTCGACATTAACACATTCAATGTGACCACCAAGCCTCAACCGACCTTGACCAATCTGTCAAACATTCTCCCTAGCCACTGGGGGAATTCAACGTTCAACCAAGCCTCGACCAACCTTTCAACCCAGTCTCGACCAAATATCAATCACTCTTTTAATCCTAAACCAAGCCTCAATCAAACATCAACCAGTCTCGACCAATCATCGACCAAATATCCATCAACCCTAACCTTGACCAATCATTCAATTGACCTCAACCAAATCTCACCCAAGACATTGACCAGACATTCACCCAGACATTGACCATGACATTGACCAGACCATCGACTAGACCATTGACCACGCCATCAACCAGACACTAACCAACCATTAACCAGACCTTGACCCAGCATTGACCAAACATTTTTTTTAATCATGACCATCAACCAGACATTGACCAGACATCGACCAACCATTAATCATATCATCAACCTAGCATCAACTAATCTTGACCCGACCCTCAACCAGTCTCGACCAATCAGTGACCATATCAACCAACCACGCATCAATCAGCATGTGACCAATATGGAGTAGAGTAAACGAGGCAAATTTGCCCCTAATTGGCTTAGACCTTTCATCATCACGCATAAGTATGGGTCAGGGACTTATCATCTGTCATCTCTTGACAGATGGCCAGAACTTAAGCCTCTTAATGCCTTGCATCTGCGACCATTCTACTATTAGTCGAGTACTCGTCCACTTGACAATTAAATTGAGCTTATCCCTTGAGCAACCCCTGTCCTCTTAATCCTCATTCCTTTCAACCCTATTCCCCTTTTTCAAATCCTCTATAACCCTTTTATGACGTATGGATGCTTTGTCCTAATAAAAGGGAGCCTTTGAACTTCTATAGTCTTGTCCATGACTCAAAATTATATCAATAAATAAATCAAGATGTCAAAATATCCAAGGTCACCAAATCAAATCAAAAAGCAAACTGCTCCCTCGAAAGACAACGGTACTATCATTGTTGTAGCTAATAGACTGTTCCCTCGAATGACAGCTATTCAAAAGCCCTCAAATATATAAAGCAAAAATATAGACCACTCCCTCGAAGGATGGCTATGACTAAATCTTGCTACACACAACACTTTTCTTAGAAGCTTCCCGCATCGATCAGCTTCAAAAATGACCACCAAAGCAAAATGACCTCTCTATGCAGGCTTCCCACATTGATTAGTCTACACCAAAAAAAAATGGGTCATGGACTTGGCTTGTAGCTGTCTCCGGGTCTCCTATACAAAAAGGGCAAAGTTATCTCTGCTCTAAAACGGGTTACCCTATTCTCCTCCTATCATACACCTGCTCAAGGGACTTCAAGCTCACTTTAATGTCAAAGTGATTCGATTACCTCTCTAACACAACCCATGGTCAATGACGTAATGCATGAATGGGGCTCTTGGTTCTAACAACCCCTATCTATGCTATCATTCTGGTCCTTGTCAATGAAAGGGCAATTATGCCTTTCACTTCCTTTACACTTTAGTCACATTCAACCAAATCATTTTCTCAAACCAAACCAACCCACACATTTTCAGACCACCAACATGACATCGTCCATTTCACATAGTTTCTATGGACACCAATACACATGGAAACTATCGACTACTCAATTTATGTTAAGCATAAACCATTACTTGCTGAAGCATACATAGACCTCAATTCATTTTTCTCATACATCCATCACGACTATGGAAAATTTCTAGGGATGAAAGACCACTCAACCAATGTTATAGAATACACCATCACACCATTTGGAAAAGGTTGTAACATCATCTTACCCTCATCATTTATAACCTGACCAAACCAATCATCAACCACTTTGACTCTTTGTCTAAACTACATTGGTCTAAGGCCCTCCCAATTTGGGCTATGTAGGCAGCACTCAGATGACATGACTGTCTTCTGGGGTTAGCTTGACCACCCTCATTTTTTCATCTCTCTGATGGACAAACCTTCTTTCCTCCTTTGACCATGACTTGACCTCGACCAAGACCAATCCATCCCTTTGACCCTCTTCCTCCCTTTAGGGAGAACTACATAGGCCTGAGGCCCTAATGACAAGGGCTATGTAGGCAACACTCAGTTGACATGGGGTCTTCTGAGGTTAGCTCAGCCATTTGACCAATGACCATGGGGATCATGCTTATCTCCTCTGACCCTGACCACTTCCAAGACGACTTCACCTTGGTTGTTTTTGCATGTATGCTACCCCATGACTGGCTAGCAAACTTGTGCACAGACTATTATTGACCCTCACAAGTATAGGATCGCTAGCACATTGATCCCCACTACTTGTGACATTTTTCATGTTTCCAGGAGCACTTCTTGAGCCTGGGATACCTGGAACATGATGACCATTGGAGCTTCAGCTTGGATTGAATAACCTGATCAGCTATGACAAATGCTGGGGCCTAGTTACTTTAATTTTGGCACTCCTCGACCCTTAAGCTATGACAATTTGACCTCACCATCTCGTGAAGTGGTATGCGTGTAATCACAACTATTACAACGTTCACACTCACCATTTTTCATCCACTCTCTATCAAATCAACACTTGATTCTAGGTTCCCTTCCCTCAACTCCTACTTTGAGGGGGAATACCTCATCCCACTTGGGGTAACCAACTCCTATTTTTGTCTTACAGTTCATCCAAAACAACCAACAAGACAAAAAGGGGCAAATGTAGACACCAAAATTGTGTCTACTCCCTTGGTCATCCTCTCCCCATTCTCTCCCCCTTGGTCCCCTTCGTCCACTTCGACACACCTAACCTATGTCTTATTAATTTAAAATAATCACTTATTTTACATTAATAATTCTTCTCTCTCTCACCCTATGACCCATTTATGACCCCCATTTTATTATCCCATGCTTATTTAGCCCCTCTCGACTATTTTCCCACGAACATTGACCCTAGCAATGTGTAAGAATGGGTAGAAGGCTAAAATTAGCCTCTGTCCCCATTCTACAGCCGCTGATATTGGTCACTATTCGGTTGACGTCAGTGGTTCTATCAACATCGGTTACCCTTAAAACTATGTTCTCGACCCAAACACAGGATCTTTTATCCATTTTTCAATCCATTATCCGTTATCCATTTCCCAATCCGTTATCTGTTATCCATTTTCTAATCCGTTATCTGACCTTCTTTCAAGACATTCTCAGATCGGACCTTAGTTAGGACTTCACTCAGCCAATCCACCAAAAATCTATCTCTCTCTCTCAGGCATAGGTACTCTGCTTCAGTCACCTTGCTAGAGGTCTTCTACATCAAACATCTGCAACCAGTCTGCAACACACCATCAGCAATCAATCTGCAACCATGTCTCCTACTCTCTCTTCAGCAAGCCACAGGTAAGTATTTTGTCTGTGTTTTCATTTCAATATCTTCTTTTTAATTTATCTGTTATTCAGCCAACCTAGACTTGACTTCCTCTCGAAAAGGTTGAGAGGCCTTCCCATATCCTTATCACCTCTATCCCCCTTTTCAAAACATACACTATGTCTATTGTCCCTACAACTCTACCTAGACCCTTGCACAGACCATTATCAACACCCAAACTCCTTCTCAAACCTGTCTACAGCCCTAAAACCCATCCAGAACTGACCAGACCTCATCCAAAGACCATCACCCTGATCGACGTCAGCCGTAGAGACCACTTCCCCCACTAACATCGGTAGACTAACCGACGTCGGTAGACCTTGACAACTGATGTCGACAGACTAACCGACGTCAGCGACTGTGACCAGGCCGACAACAGCATTCAGGGAAGCATTTGCTTTTATTTCCTTTTTAGTCTTTAATCATTCCAGTCTTTTTATCATTCTGTCTTTTATCAGACATTATTTGTATCAATTAGTGGGTTGACATCCCTTAAGGAAGTCTTTGTACTTCTGGGATCAAGCTTTTACTTGGCAGCCCACCACCTCCTCATCTAACGCCTTCTTTGTCGAAGTCTCTTTCTTCTACAGGTGTCATCCTCCACAACCAAAGAGGAGTTCTCACGATGTCTGGATAATGGTGCGCATGACTTCATCCAGGTACATACAAGCCTTAGACCATTTCTCTTAGTTTCTTATTCTCTCTTTGAATCTGAAAGCGAAAATCGTATAGAAACAGGTTTAATAGGAATATCATGTCTTATATAATTAATATCATACCCTTTAAGGTCTTTATAACACCATGCAAAAATATTAACTAATTCTTTAAGAAGTTCAATAAACTTTACTTTTTCATTAGGTGTGCATTGTATTCCCAAATAAATAAACTTTATATCCTTTTTAGTTTCAAGATTTATTGGAATAGTCTCTCCAAGTGTTCTTCTATAAATCTCCTTAGTCCATGATATCTTAGGCTGATCGTTTAAGGTAAACATTGATTTTAAACTTAATAGACTAATAAGTAACTTATTAATATTCAATTGTAAGTAATTTTCACAATTAAGTATGTAATCATAATTATCACATTAATTACCTTGAATGAAATAATCTATATGCTCATCACAATTAAAAACAAACCAATTTTCATTTAAGTTAGGAATTTTACGTTTAAATTTTTTTGAAAATGAAAAATCTACAACAAGTTTTATTTCACTTAGGTTAGGATTAGAGTAAAAAATAGTAAGCTTATCATATAGAATATTGAATTCCCTAAGTGAGTGATATTTAAATCTTCAAAGAGTTCAAGTAAAGACCAAATGTTTTTGAGTATATCGATGAAGATGATTCTAATTCATTTTATAAACCTTCCTTGTCTAATAATCAATTCAAAGTCATGAAAGACCTCCAATTATTTAACATTAAGTTCTATATCTTTTTCTAAGCCTAAACATAGGCTTAAACTCTATTACACTGTTAGTAGTGTGAAAATTCAATTTATAATCATTACGATAAACTTTTCCAATATGAGAAATAAGGCAAACTCCTACACCATTACCAAGTTATGAACAAGCACCATCAAAGTACAAAGATAATAAACTGTTATTTAAAAATACATTTTATTTTTGTTGTTCATGTTCATCAAGATTTACTAATTCATATGTACCAATCCTTATTTGTACATATAAAATAATAGGAGGTGAAGATTCAATTATACTATTGAACCAATCCTCTCTTCGAATAAAAATAATTTAATTTCCTATTGGAACTCATGTTGTATCTTTTACAATAAATGCACCAGTCACTTTAGACCAATATCCTCCTAGAAGCATAGCATAATTGTTAGGAATGTCTAAAATTTGAACATTACTCATACATCTAATCCTTTTATCTTGTGTAATTTTTATAACAAGATCTCAAAACTTTTCCCACTTTTTTATTTGATGTGAATCAAAACCTATATGTTTCCTATTATATGTTTCATAAAAAATGCCTAATTGATCAATGATAAATTTTGCCATAATATTCTTTAATGTACCAGTGTTTAGAATGTAATTATGTATAATTTTAATATATACATAAAAATGAGGTATGCAATCTATAGGAGGATCATAAATATGAGAAAAAGATAATAGAATCAGACTTATCATGAATTTTATCTTCTTGAAAATTTAAAACATCTTTAAAAGTTGGAATTTAAATGTCTTCATTGATTTTATCAACCTATCCTGGCAAACCAATAGCTTGTAATAGTGAAAATCCTATTTTATAATAGCCGAATTATCAATAATGTTATATGCTTCTACATTTGGATGATGTATATACATATAATTCTTTGGTTTTTAAAGAGGATAGTGAGGATTATTAAATCTAGTAGACAAAATATTATTTTGTGGGGAACTAATTACTACATGATTTGATGTAACATTATTCTTGGTACCTTTACCTTTATCCTAATTTTTAGAAAAATATTGATTATTAGATTTATTAGAATAATTTGTTTCCCTTGTGTTAAAAATATAATCATTTGTAGATTTGATTTCATCTAAAGAATCATCAATTTCACACATATTTATATTATTAGTAAGGTTAATATAAATACTCTCTTTTTCTAAGATATATCTATAAAATTTGTGTATAATGATACATGTGTCAGGATCATGATCTAACTCACAAACATTAAAATAATGAACGTTGTCTTCCATTTTACCCTTTTACATGAAAGAATATTTACCTAATGAAGAGGGTTTATCATCTAATTACCTTTTAATGAAAACTAGTTCATTGCTAAGAATATGAATGGATTTTAGAATTTCTATATTGTTAGAATTTAAACCTATGGTAGATATATCATTAAAACCAATACATTTTAGCTTCTTCTCATACTTGATACAAAAATTTATAATTTCATCATAATCTTCAATATTTTTATCTTCCAAAGCTACATTAAATTTTAAAGGTATATCATTGTAAAAATATAGTCTAGATAATATTTTAGTAGGTCTAATCTCATGAGGTATATTTTTTATCAATTTAAAAAATATGATAATGAAATGATAAATAGCTTCTCTTGGATCTATGTAAATATTAACTAAATCATTAACCAATTCTATATCTTGTTTTGGTTTCTCGAAACAAAGTTGTAGCCAATCTTCAATATCATTCCAAGTATTAATCACACTAGAGGGAAGATTGATAAAAACTTGATATGATTTTCCCTCTAACATTTGAGAAAAAAATCTAAGGGAAACTTTTTCATCAACAATACCTAATGTTGTACAAACTAATTCAAAAGTGTCTAGATGATCTTCCCATGATTCACCAAGATTTTTTGAAAACTTAGGGATATTAAGTCATTTGAAAGAAGGGAGTTTGCCTAGGTGAACACCAATATTGATAGGATTTACATGAATCTAAGGATTCACTAAAGGTTGTTAATCATTATAATCTAGTTCATTATTCTTGTTTTGGCTTGATTTATATTGGCTTGAAGAAATTGAATCAAATCTTGAGCCTGACATTGATTTGGCTGAACTAATAAATTCTCATCCTCCATTTGAATAATTAATAGATTCAACTACTGGACCAAACTAATTTAAATTTTGAGTTGTATTATGTGTTAGTAGGATAAATATTATCTTCAAGATGAAAATAATCTAAAATAAAATGATCCTTTGGTTGAGGATTAATAATCAAAACTTGCTCTCTTCCCTATCTAATTCATTGATTATCTTCTTGAATATGATCTTGTATCTCATGTGAAATACTTTTTGTTACTTCATTAATTTATGCTTCTTATAATTTCTCATTGATGACTTCAAGAATATAAGGTAAATCATAAGGTCTATTATACCATGCTAAATGAGTTAGATTAAAAGTAATATCAACTTGGTCATCAATAATATCAATCAAGGGTTGTATATTAGGAAGAAGACCTATAATAGTCATGGACAAAATAAAAATATAAAAAAAAGATAATATTTATGAAAAACTCTCCAATGGAGTCATCAAAGTTTTTGATGATTAAAATTGTTACGCTAATGAATCAACCTTTACACCTATCATTAATGTTAAGATGGAAGTATACCACTCTAATAATTAATGTCTAAAAATTTGTAAGGGATCTAAAAGATGTGCAAGGGGTTTTTATATATTCTAGTAAATAAAAAGTGTGTCATAAATCAACAATACTTCATTATAATTTCAAAAACTAAATATCTCTTTGAATCAAATGAAGGAAATATATTATAAAAATATAATCTAACCTTTCCATTAGAGCAAACCTATAAATTATATATTCTCTCAAAGAAAATATTTATATTCCTTATATTGTATCTCTATTTAATCAAATTGTCTATAATTTTATGATGTCCAATCTTTGCTAAAAATAGATCAAAAAAGAAACAAAAAGAACTGAAAGATAATAAAACAACTAACAACAAAAACCAAAAAATAAATATAAATAATAATTAGCATAGCTAAACTAGAAATTAGCTTAAAGAAAGATCACAATACATAAATAGAACACTTAATCAAATAAGAAAGAAGAAAATCAACAAGGACAAAAGTAACTAAATTACAAAAAACTATTACTAATCTAAGAAAGAAACATTAAATTGAAATAGATCTAAGAAAGTAATAAATTAAATGATACTAATCGCTAAAAAGATAAAGAAAACTATTACCTCTAAACTTAAAATATTAAATTAAAATAAAACAAGATTATAAAATCAAATAAACAACTAAAAACTAAAGAAACTACAGATAATCTAACAACTAAAAGCTAGAGACTTAAATATTGATAAACAAAAAAAAATCAACTAATGGAAAATAGAGCCTAACTAAATAAAGAAAGAAAAGAATTCACTAATATAATCTAATTGAAAAAAAAATTAAAACAAAACACAAATTAAAATTAATTTAAACGAAATAAATATGAAATGTGAGTCTTAAAGAAGAGTTGTCTTAGTAAAAGTAAATGATATTTTATTAAAACTAATATTATAGTACAAAATTGTTTGATATAACAATAAAAGAAAATTGAATGGATGAACAAAATGTCACACACAACAAAGTATTCATTATTATTCAAGCCAAGTAGTTTGGATTCTACTTATATGACTACAAATCTGCAATCGTCATAAGATATTAAACCTAGTAGCTTTTAAATAATCAATTTATAAATTAAATTGGAAATATGGATATCCTTGCATTGATTAAGTGTGTCACTTAAGCAACAAAGAATATGTTATTGGTTTATCTACAAGATTTTTACTATTTTAGAGATGTTGCATAGAAAAAATTATGATGATGAACTTTGAAGCAATTCAGAGTCTTCAACAATACCTTTGTGATGTTCCTCCCTTTGATATGTCACTTTGATCTTTTATAATAATTTCTCCAAAAGATAGTTGAATAATAAGTTATAACTAATTTTAGTTAGCTATTAGTTAAGTATAATTGATTTTCAAATAAAGTTAATTAATTATAACTTAACTTATATTTAAGACTTAAATAAGTCTTTAAAGATCAAAATAAAATATTAATAGACCGATTAAGAATAAATTTTAAATAGGTGGAGGCCTTAGACATTACTACCATTTAAGTAATCAAATTATGGTAAACATAAATTATGACATAATAAATTTAAATAAAATTAAATACATCTAACACTAAGTCCATATGTATTAATTCATTTTCATTAATATATGATTAAAACCAAAATATATTAAGTGTTGTAAAAGTTTTAACCACTATCAAACATCAAAAATAAATAACATAAATTACTACAATAGGATAAGTATCTAAAAATATTAAAACAATAGAATTATAATTCATCTAGCCATCCACTCATCTTTAGTGTCTGATAACATCTCAATTAACAGATGACATTTATTTGTCTAATATTCTATATAGTTTATTGATATGGCTGGAAACTTAACCAGTTTAGCACTAAATTTATTATCTTCATCATCAACCTCTAGTTTCACCTTCTTAACCATTCTAATAATTGTAAGTGATGTCATATGACTAAGTTCTAGCCTCTTAACTCCTAAAAATCTTATTCTCTCTTACTCAGGTGGATGGGAAAGAAAATCATAAGACTCAACATTGAATAGGCTTTAGGTACATTTCCAAGTAAATGAGATGGATTTTTAGTATTTAACAACATAAAGGCTCAATAATGCAATTTTGCAATCAACTATAGATCACCTTGAGGTGTAGACTCTCAATGTTATGGTGAATTGTGAGGAGTGAGATTTGGATCAAATTGTAAATCTATATGCATGTGTTTAGAAGAACTACTTAGAGTTCCTCATCCATGAAAACAAGCTCTCCAAGAAGGTTGTATTCAACCTTAGTTTTTATGGGTTATCAGTATTAAAAGGGAAGGCATTTAAGGCATTCTATAAATTGAGGTTAGCTGCATCAAAATGGATCAAAATATGTATGCCTCGATTATAGGGTTGATGAAAAGTTCTAATAGTTATCTTACCCTTGAAATTTTGGCCTCCAGGAATAAATATTTATAGAGGTGGATCCTCCCTATGCCAATCCTGATTATGCCCCTAGTTATTATTATGAGAATTATTGGAATGAGGAGTCTAGCCTAACATTTTACTAGAAAATAAAACATTGATTATTATTTGCATTGAAAATTATCTTATAATACATGTCAGAATTCAATTTATACCACATCTGATTTTGATAAACATCCATGCATAAATTTCAATAAAATGGATTAAAATTTGAATATACAACTTATATCCACATCAATGCTGGTCAAATATCTTAATAGTCACAAACTAGAATATTTCACATTATTTTGTCATTTTACTTAAATATTTGATTGCATTCATATACTATACAAATATTTCAATGGATGAAAACTAAATCCATTTTAAATATAAACATAATTATCTAATATGAAACTCAAATAATTATTCCAAACACAAAATATATCCATTCAACATACTTATCACTACAAATCTAATCAATTAAATCTCACTAAAAACCACTAATTTTTAAAACAATTCTTATATGACAATCAAAACCCTATCTGAAAGCATCAATCATGTCATGAAATAGAAGTATTGTTAGGTTGTGGAGCTAAAAGATTCACTAATGTAAATAGGGAAGGAGGTTGTTGGGAGGTTGCTGAGTTGTAGAACAAGTTGCAGGGCAACCAACATCGGTCTGATCAACCGACATTGGTCATATTACAGTGTAGAAGCAACCGACATCGGTAATAAGTTGGCCGACATCAGTCAGGAAGGAGCTGACATCGGCAACCTGTGTGTGCACGCAGTTTGCATGCGGGTTCCAGACTGGTCTATTTTTGGATAGGGAGTTTGCATGTAAAGACTATTTTTGGTCTTAGAGTTGCGAGTCTAATTATTGTAATTAAGAAAGTCTAATTATTGTATGCATGAGATCTATATAATAGACTCATGGGCTATATTGTAAAAGTGTGCTAGCAAGCCATTGTGCTTAAAGAGAGAGCAAGAGTAGCTCCTCCTAGTTCCAAAGGGGTGTTGAGTGTGTATGATCAGGGAGAGTTGCAGGTTGTGCAAGTTCTACTAGGAGATCCACTGGGGTACTGGTTGAAGAATCATGAGGAATTGGTGAGGCAAGGACAAGGGTTCTTCAAGTTGTAGAGATATCTACATGGTAAGTAAGGTCTGTTGATTTGCAGGTGGCAGAAAGAGAAGGGAAGATCTACTTGGAGTACAGTTGTGTACTTGGTGTACTAGCAGTGTTGTTATTGACTGGTGGAGGTGAACAACAACTCTATGTTTGAGTTGATTGTTGTGATCATGATTGAGAGAGTGAAGTGTAGAAGGAGAATTACAGGTGAACCCTAGAAGTGTGGGAGCTCTAGAGGTGTGGGAAGAATAAGTGTGGCATCTTCTTTATTGTATTTTCTTATGAATGAGTATTAATACAATTGGGTATTATCTCTCATATCCTGTGTTATTTCATATTTCTAGTTACTTATTCATTCTGGTTAAATTCCATGTTTAGTTGCTAATACAAAGGTAATCAAGTGTGCCATTAGTGGACAGTAGGATCCTAACAATTGGTATCAGAGTGAGGTTGTTGGCTCATAGCTTGATACCACTAACAGTTGGTATCAGAGCATGCTTGTTGTTCTAGATTCTTGACAAGTGGTATCAGAGCTTTTGGTTGGGTTGACTAACAGGTGGTTTAGATCTAGTTAGTGTGTGTTTGATTACAAGTCACTCTTAGGGGTTTCAGATTGAGTGGGAGTATAGCAATGGCAGAAGAAAGTAAGCTACGAATGGAGAAATTGAATAGCACAAATGGTCAAATTGATGGAAAGAAAGAGCAGGTAAAGGAAGATTATTGGTCGGTAGAAGATCAGCATGTAGAAGTAGATGTTGCAGGTGTTGTTACATAGGTTGCTTTGGATAAAGTAGAATCTTAGTTTACAGATTCTTTTGCCTCTTTCCATGCAACCCGAAATAGAGCATCTTTTCAAGAGTATGTCTAGGGACACTTTGGAGAGATTTATTTAGGGGTTGGTGAGCCTTGTCAGATTATTGGCAAAGGGGAAGTGAAGTTGAAATTGTAGATAGGTAACACACAGGTGTTAAAGAAGGTTTTGCAGGTCTTAGTCTTGGAGATGAGTCTAATTTCTTCAGAAAAGTTGGGTGATGAGAGATGCATAGTAACTCTCACAGCAGATGCACTTGAATTAGACGGTGGTAAGAAAGTAGGTATCCTTTATCTATCTACTTATATTACTGACTCACCTTCTGTTGCAGAGATATGGCTTGGTTACATATGTAAGAAGGGAATGCATGTTCTTAAGTGGAAGACAGATATCTTTGACAAACTTAAGAACTGGAAAGCCTTGGTGTTCATGGAGGAGATGATGGATAGAGTTTAGCTGAGGGGACTAAATTATTCTGAGCAGGGTTGTGTTGATATGGATAAGGGTTTGATCCAAAAGGAGCTTGCAGGTAAAAATTCATCACTCAAAGGTGAACACAGGTACTGGCGTCGGTCACTAAGAACCAACATCAAACAGATAGGCACCGATGCCGGTCATGTGCAGATCAGCAGGGTCAGTGGTGTTGGGTAGAAAAAATTGATGTTAGTCATACAAGAACTGACATCGATAGAAGGTACACTGGCATCAGTCAGGGAACCGATGTCGGTAGACAGGGTCAGTCACAGGGAATCGACGTCGATCGGGTGTAGATTAGGAGATGGCCAAGATCGGTCACTGGAATGGATGTTGGGTGGATAGCAAGCTGTCAAGGAGTCTCAAACACCCATATGGAGGACTGAAAGGGTAAGTGGACCTCATATTCATTGTTCACCTTCTTACTTATTGCTTATTGATGGTCAAGAACTAGGAAGATGTGAAGAGGCAATGCAGGTAGAATCCAAGAAATAGTGGGAGCATGGCATGAATTTTTTAGAAGAGAAACAAGCCGGAGATTTGTTAGAGTTGCCAGTGGGGATGAAAGCACTAAAAGATGAATGGATTCCCAGGTTAAAGAAGAGAGTGGATGGATATGTGAGATGGAAGGCCAGGGTATATGGTCTTGAGGAAGCTGCAGGATAGTGGTACAGATTTTTTGATAGGTGGATGACAAAACAGGGCTTTAGTCAATGTCAGTGTAACTATTGTATTTGTCTTACTAGGGTGGATGATGGTCCTAACATTATCCTATTATTGTATGTGGATGGTATGCTTGGAGTAGGTTCATACATACAGGGATTTGCTGAGCTAAGAGTAAGGTTAGTTTAGAGGTATGTCATGAAGAATTTGGGAGTAGCAAAATTCTTTGGCATGAGATACATGGAGATTTTTTGTCTCCAGTGGGAGCTGATGTGAAGAAGGTGTTAGCGGGGTTCAATACGCAGGTTGTAGAACTAGTAAGCACACCAAGGGCTGGATATTTCAAGCTGAGCTTAGAACAGTGTTCGAAATCACATGAGGTTGAGTTTAGACCTAAGTTTTCCCAAGCAGTGGGAGTTGTTAGAAAGTTTAGATATGGCAGGGGACTTGGATGACAGGTGTAGCATCACAGGTTGCGTGGTGGTTGGTCTTTCAGATTGAGCTTGAAGAGGGATACAAGCCAGGAAACAAATTAGATGGTGTACAGGTATAGGTATAGTGCAACTGTTTATCTCCAAGTGGGAGATTGTAAGGTTGTAGAGCTAAAAGCTTCACTAATGCAAATAGGGAAGGAGGTTGTTGGGACGTTGCTGAGTTGCAGAACAAGTTGTAGGGCAATTGATGTCGATCTGATCAACTGACATCAGTCATATTATAGTGTAGAAGCAACTGATGTCAGTTATAAGTTGGTTGACATTAGTCAGGAAGGAGCCGACATCGGCAACCTGTGTGTGCATGTAGTTTTCATATGGGTTCCAGACTGGTCTATTTTTGGATAGGGAGTTTGCATGTAAAGACTATTTTTGGTCTTAGAGTTGCAAGTCTAATTATTGTAATTAAGAAAGTCTAATTATTATATGCATGAGATCTATATAATAGACTCATGGGCTGTATTGTAAAAGTGTGCTAGAAAGCCATTGTGCTTGAAGAGAGAGCAAGAGTAGCTCCTCCTAGTTCTAAAGGGGTGTTGAGTGTGTATGATCAGGGAGAGTTTCAGGTTGTGTAAGTTCTACTAGGAGATCCACTGAGGTACTAGTTGAAGAATCATGAGGACTTGGTGAGGCAAGGACAAGGGTTCTTCAGGTTGTAGAGATATCTACATGGTAAGTAAGGTCTGTTGATTTGTAGGTGGCAGCAAGAGAAGGGAAGATCTACTTGGAGTATGGTTGTGTACTTGGTGTACTGGCAGCGTTGTTACTGATTGGTGGAGGTAAACAACAACTCTATGTTTGAGTTTATTGTTGTGACCGTGATTGAGAGAGTGAAGTGTAGAAGGAGAATTACAGGTGAACCCTAGAAGTGTGGGAGCTCTAGAGGTGTGGGAAGAAGAAGTGTGGCATCTTCTTTATTGTATTTTCTTCTAAATGAGTATTAATATAATTGGGTATTGTCTCTCATATCTTGTGTTGTTTCATATTTCTAGTTACTTATTTATTCTGGTTAAATTTTTTGTTTAGTTGCTAATACAAAGGTAATCAAGTGTGCCCTTAGTGGGTAGTAGGATCCTGACAAGTATGTTTGTAGATTTTATAACATATTCAAATGAAATAAATAAAGCTACCATGTATTCTATTTCATATCATCAACTCAAAAATGACCAAATTTATTTTTTGAAACTCATAATTTCTTTTTTTCCTATGTTTAAAAACATTTAAAAACATTACTATAAACATCAAATAAAAAACTTCTTTGAGTAATAAATTCTATCAAACTGTTTGTCTTCAGTAACCAAAATAAAAATCAAAGTAACAAATAACTCTACATACCCAAAAACTAATTGTCAAATTCTTTAGCATGACATGCCACTTTCTCTATATACTTACAAAATCTCTGAATGAATAAACAAAACTTTATTTCTATCTCAATAACAATCTTACCATTACCAAAAATATGATGATAAAACACATACTTATGAGCTCTATCAAATAATACCGTATTTATGTTTGATGAAACAAAAATATTCTTTCAAAAAAAACCTTATCAACATAGAATGACAAAAGTCAATAAAGTAAACCTAAACAAAATAAGCAATACATAATCTTTCAACCAAAACAAAATATTATAACATCTGATGACATATTTCATAGTTTTAAGTGAAATCTCAAACTCAAACCTAGCATAGTTTGCTAAAACCCAAAATATCTAATTATTTAACCAAACAAGAGTTATTCTATGTGCAAAATCTTTGCAAAAATATCCATTATCATCCTAGAATAGAACATGACCAAGAATCAGCCAACATGAATTTCACATAGAAATTCAATAGTAAAAAATTAAACCATGAAAATTTATTTCAATGTCATAACCGTTCTTCTCACTATATTCCTTTTAAACCAGGAGACTTTTAAACTCAAAATATAACATGTAGACAAACAAACAATTCTAAATGCAAAAAATATCTTCAATAAAATTTTAACTAAACACCCAAAAGACATTATACCTAATATATCAATAATATTCTACATTTATTAACTTGTGTCCAAATGTGAATTTTGAAAATAAAAAAACCTAAAGGTGTAACTCGAAGAGCAAACTAGAAGTAACCATCCAATATATTTCCTAAAAAACCCAATCAAGTTTAAAATCACATATGCATACATGTAAATCAGATTTGATATGAAAATTCATCAAGAGAATGAATATTATATGACCCAAAACACATTAAAGAAACTATATGTATCGAACTACAAAATATAACATTATGAATTATATTCTTAACATGCAACTTTACTTAACTCAAAATTTTCATATTGCAAGTATATCAAAAAATCTTAAACCCATTTTTTCTTCAAAATTATAAATATCCAAAAACCTTACCTCATCTACAATTTCCTAGCCTTTCCTATTCTTTTTTGAGTTCCTCTCATTCACAACATGTCACTTCCACCCAAATCTTGTGAAGAATGACAAATTACTAAATGAAAATTTTATTTTGTATTATTTCAATCCTTAATAACTACCCCAAGGTACATGTAACTTTATAATTGGTTTATAAGCCTTTTAGTACCATTTTAGTGACTTGGACAACTCTATAACCAAATTGCCAACTTAAACCATAGTTAAAACTATCAGTACATACCCAGCCTAAAACCTCATATCGATGCATGTACATCACATTCATTACAATAAAATACAAAATATACCAAATGGATCCCTAAAATCCTTTCCAAATCACTTATCCCAAGTCTCATTTAAAACCGAATATAATTTTTCTAGTTCATCACATGCCATAATTAGGTTCTCATCATTTATATTCCCACCACCTTGAGTATTTCATTGCCATAAATATTCATAGGTCCAATAGACATTACAACCTTATATTTTAGGTTTAATAAATATTTAAGTTTAGATATGAGTAAACCTAAATCAAATTCTATAGTTATGTATTTAGTTTTAACAAATCAAAATATCCTTGCTACCTTAACATTATATAATGTAAATCATGCCAACATGAATCTTTCAACATATAACCATTTGATCACAAATACCATTTCATCAATCAATTTATGCATCAAACCATTAATACCTTTGAAAATTAATACCACTATGCATAACCTCTTATGCTAACTAACATATGATTGGATAAACATAATCTGAGGATCAAATTAACTATTCCAAGAAATATCACACTTCATCCATATATACAGTATTTACTCATTACATTTACTCATGCTTTTGAAATCATTTAATAATGTTAGAGTAAAAATTCATTATATGCAACAATCATATTAACATTCAACATAATAATTAATACACAAATGAAGTGATTAACTAAGACACACACACACTAATCATTTTAAATGTTACGACATGAGTTGCAAATATGGCAAAACACCTTGGCTCATTTGAATTTCCTAGAAAAAGAGGGCGAGTCTAAAATAGGCATAATGGAAGGGGTGATAAATATGAAAAATACTATACCAAAAGTTATGGAATTATTGGAGAGGATATTTTATATGGATTATGAAGGAAACAAAATAAAAAATAGCCCTTACCAAAGGTATGTTACACAAGCATTACAATTTAGACAATGCCAATGACTCAAAAAATGTGCTTTCAAGAAAAACTTGCATTTAAAATGAAAAAAGGGGATTATACAATCCCTAAATGAATTCAAATATGTTATATCTTGGAGCTATAAGGATTTTAAGGTATCCAATATTTCCATAATTACTCACACCATCCCTCTCAATCTAAAAGTCAAACTATTTTGTCAAAGGCAAAGGCTAGTGAATCCATTTCTAGAGCCATTGATATTCAAGGAAGAGTAGAAATTTAATTTAGCTAGAAGCATCTATCTTATTAGACACTCCACATGGATGGCTAATTTGGTGCCAACTCAAAATAAAAAATTGAGAGATTCAACTTTGTGTGGACTTATGTAACTTGAACAAAGCTTTAGACAAAAATAACTACCCACTACCTTCACTAGATGAAGTATTATAGATAGTGAAAGACTTTAAAATGATGTCATTTATATATAAGTATTCAAGCTACAATCAGATAATGGTGAACTATGAAGACAAAATTAAGATAATTTTTATAATGAAATGGGGTACATTCACATATAAAAGGATGTCATTAGACCTAACCAATACGGGTGTGATTTTTTAGTGGGACATGGCTATTGCATTCAAAGATATGATTGAGAAGTGCATTGTCATTTACATGGATGATTTAATTGACTTTTCTATGAATAAATAAGACCATGTGAATGACTTGATAATGGTGCTTCATAGGCTAGAAAACATATCATCTCCCTAAATCTAAAAAAAATGTATATTTGGGGTGACATAAGGAAAGTTGTTAGGTCATATCATCTCCAAACAAGGCATCTAAATAGAACCAGATAGATAGGATACAATTTTTAAAATTCCATTACTTGGTAGAATAAAATAGTGAAAGTCATTTTTTGTCAAAATCAATTGCATAAGGAAGTTCATCCTGGGCTTTGTAAATATAGTCCAAACTCTAAAAAACATGATAAAGAAGGATGATAAGATTGAATGGAACACTGAAGCATAAACATTTTTTACTAAAATCAAGAAATAAACTTTAAATACACTATTTCTTATCAATATTAACTATACACAACCATTTTACATCTATTTTTTTGCATCAAAACACTCAAGTGATGTCTTAACATAAATAAAAGATGTTGGAGATGAGAGACATGTCTTTCATGAGTTATCCATTTAGAAATGTTGAACATAGATATTCAAAGATTGAAAAAAAAAATTTCAAATTTATCAAAGTAGTGAAAAATTTCAGGCATTACATTATTCATTGCAAAATGTTTGTCTTTACCCCTGACCCAACTATAAAATATATGCTAACGCAAAATGAGTTAGGTGAACAAAGAGGAAAGTGCATGATTATTTTTATAAAGTTTAACCTATAAATCTAAGAAATGAATATAGTGAGAGGTTAGGTACTCAATAAATCAATGGCGAAGGTAGATCCATAGATTGTTTGCCAATAATATATAGTATGAACATCATAAATGGTGACTAGTATCAAGACATAGTTTACTACTTGCTAAATAATGAATGTGAAAATAACTTGAAATCCACCCATAGAATAAAATTACACCTAAAATACATTAGTTTCATGATTAGATCAATCACATTATATATAAAGAATCATGAAGGCATATATTTGAGATGCCTAAACAATGAAGAAGAGGCTAAAGTACTCAGAGACTTCCATGAGAAGTATGAAACTGATCATGGTTCAGGTGGTGATTCATCCCACCAGATACTTTAGGTAGGATATTACTATCCACATGTTTTTAAATATGTTATTGCCCATGTAAGAAGTTTCCATACTTACCAAATTACTATGCACATCGAAGGTAACCCTACCATCCCATTATAGTTAGTTATTAAGGTCCATCCATTCAAAAAATGGGGATTTTAATTTCTATGATATATAAATGATAATTCTTCTATAGGACATGAGTTCATTCTTATGCAAATTGACTATTTTACCCATTGGATTGAATCTCAACTATTGAAATATCACATAACCAATGTGGTAATTCCTTGAACAACATATTATCCCCAAGTTTGGGATCTTATTCACTCTAGTATCTGATAATGGTCCCACCTTATCCTCTCTCCAATTTACTAAATGGGCATATAAAAATCAAGTACTCCTCAAATTCTCATATAATCATTACCTGCAAGGTTACAAGTTAGTTGAGTCAATGAATAAGAACCTCTTGGATTTAATTAATAAAATCTTGGAAAGTAGCCCTAGGGACTAGCATAATGTTTTAAAATTTGCACTATGGTCTAATAGGACTATATTTAAATCATCCCTAAGCACATTACCATATCATCACATTTACATCCAAGACCCTATCTTCCCTATGAATCTAAGAATCCCCACCTTGTAATTCATTAGAGATTGTATGGAAACTGATGATAAGATAGAGGCTCACCTCCTTAATTTGATACAACTAGAATAAAAATGTGATGTAGCTTTTCTATACTTTATCGAACACTAAGGAGTCATAAAATGTTGGTTTGAAAAACTAGCCAAAGTGAAAGCCTTTCAAATCTATGATTTAATCCTTCTCTAGGACAAGGCTCATAAGAAAAAGGGAAAATAGGGAAAGTTTAATTCCTTATGGTTGGATCCCTATCAATAATTTGAAAACCTAGGTGAGATAACATTCCATATAAAGTGTCTAACTGGTGAGGACATCCCATTTTCTATCAATTGGAAGTTAATTAAGCACTACTTATAGGCTTAAATTAGCCTGGTAAGGTTATGTACATACTTTATATTTATTTTTTTAATTTACATTCCTACTTTTACTAGTTTATAAAGTCAATTTTATTACTGTTCTCAATTTTCATTGGTAGTTTAACCTCAGTACTTGTCTCTTTTTGTCTGGCTTATTAGTTATTTCCCTATGGGTTTCACATTAACTAATGAATGAAGAAGGATAGTTTTGTAAGTACATATCATGAATGATGTTTTGATGCTCAAGTACTATGAGTAGTTTATAGTATTGGATTTTGTTTGTAAGTCAGTTTCTAAATTTTGGGTTGTCATGTGTGTTCTATATTTATTCATTTTTGGGTAAGTTTGGGTCAACTATATATCCTTTGAAGGTATTATCTCTAAGACACACACAAAAATAACATTTTAATGGCATTTGGGTTTGCTTGGATAAGTTTATTGTGGCCAATATCTAGGGTGAAAAATCTATAGGTCTACCTTTTTCTTGCCATGGTGGTCCCCAACCTAGAATTGAGACAATAAAAATAAATCAAGAAAGAGAGAAGAGAAACAAATAAATAAAAATCAATTTACTACAAACTCAGTTATGGGTGATTTAGGAAACCTATACTAAGGATATGGATGCCCAAATAATATTAGAGTAAGGCTTTGATTGGGATCAGAGATAAATCCACTAGGTCTATGGATTCTTAGATGGTAGCAGAGCAATGTCTAGGTAAGCATTCTCAAGGTGGGATCCAATAGCTTGATGTTGGATATTTAGTATTTAATCCTTGTAGGTTATAAGAAGTGGTAATTAACTCATTTTCACACACTAAGTTAATGATAATATCAAATTTGGTCTTGTATCTATTTCCTTCTTTTCCTCTCTCAGATCAATTCATGTTCTATGCATTTTCTTGGTCAGAGATTATGGGTTCATATATGTGTTTATTTTGTTCAAAAATGGTCAAGAATATGTTCCAATAGAGTCATCATTTTTTTTCTTACACAACATGCCCTAATTATTCTAGAATCATGAAACCCATTTTTTGATTTTCACTTCACTTCTGCTTGCATTCATAGGTTGGTTGCTCTCAACACTCTCAAGTTGCCTTGGTAATTTTCTTGACTTGCATGCAAAACCAAGTTATAAAATAATCATCATTTGATACACCACATTTGTGTGAGAAAACTTCATATAAAGCACTTATCATGAAGTAGAGTCTTGACCTCAAAATTTACCTTTGAAAATATTGTTTATTTAGCTCACTCAAGCCACCACAGGGGGTCAATTTTGTTTTTCATGCTGAGTCAACCTCTGAAACCCCATCCATCATGGAGATAAAATCTATGTGAGAAATTTTTATATATAACACTTGGTTTTAAAATGGATATTTTACCTATTTTTGGTTTTTATGAGTCCTAGACCTATTTTTTAGGTGTAGGAGTCTTTGACATGCTTCATAGGTGATGAAGTTTGACACCTGCATTATAGGTGGTGAATTCTAACACTTTTTTTAGGGGTCAAAATATAACACCTACATTATAATGGTCAGATCCTGATAGCTTTTTGATAGTATTAGTATTTTGGGCATACTTTTTTAATGTTGCTTTGATTTTTAATCCATTTGTGGTGTTAGAAATATTATTCTAGAATGGATGTTGTGGTATAATTATTTTTTAAGAAATTTTTATAATCACTATATATAATCTTTCTCCTAACCATGTTCCTTATTTTTCTATATGAAGTGCATTTAAATGATTTAATTTTTTTTTGCTCCAAAAAGTAACTTATTTTATAGGTGTGAATGGAGCTAAAGTACAAAGAACTTAGAAAAGGGGAGGGGATTGAAACTTAAGTTTCAATTTTAAGTGAAATTGGGTTTTGGAGGGAAAATTATTTCCCTCTATTGACTTCAATTTATATAAGTATCAGCGCAAGGTCATTCAAATGGTTGGCTCATTGTGCATCTAAGGAGACAGAGTGGGTCAGACATCCTTTTATTCATTTTATTGATTTATAGGATAGTTTTTCTATCTTTTATGTTCATCGTTGTTGTTATGTTGGTGAATATTGTAACTAGATGATTATTGTGGATCCAAACATTGTTATTCAAAATTAATATCTTGATTAATTGAATGCTATGGAGAATTATGTTCATTTTGTATGCATAAATTACAGTGGTTGTGTTCTTTTTATCTCTTAGTTAACTTACCTTTAGACTTTTGCATCATATTATAGTTGTATCTGTATATATGTTGGCTTAGTTAATACCTATTTTTTTTGGTTTTGTTCATCATCATTTTGGATTCATCTTCATTGCAATGGGATTTTTTTATTAATGGTAAAGTGGGTTTTAAAAGTTGAACCTACCCTTTACATGAAACACATAGGCATGTTCTAAAAACTAGAAATAATGTAAATTCCTTCCAAATTATCCACAAGAAAACCAAACACTAAAACAACAATCAAAAAATATAGCAGCATGAAACTAACAATATTTTCTCTTTTTCTCCCTTTTATTTTGCACTTTTTTATGAGTAGTTTAGTCAAGACTTTGAATAAATATGAATTTAATTTGAATCTACATGTTTATATTGATTGAAAACTTTGTTTGTTACCATTTCTACATTGTTGAATCTATATAATGAATAAATGCTAGAAATCAATGACTTTCATGTTTTTTAAATCTCAAAATGCTAAATTTCATTTGTGGAATTTTTTTTATTTTTTATTTCATTTTTGAATCATGATTAAAACCCACATGAAAAAATCTATCAAAACTTACATTAAACTCATACCTATAAAATTATAAATTATGTTTAAATTTCAAACCAACAAAGGTTCCTTGTATTAGAATAATTTGAATTAACTAACTGGGTTACCCAGTCCACCAAGACCTAGCAGATATAGACTTTGGGGAGATTCTCAAATCTCCTTCAAGGAGAGGTTGGATGGTCCTTATACATCCTAAGTTAGTGTGAAAAATGAACCATCAAAATTTATAAGGTATAAATACATTGAACTGAGCATTGTTGAAGAATGGATCAAATGCCCAATAAAATATTTACATAATGTCTCTATTGTTTGGAAGGAATTGGTTTAAAAAATTCCATTATATGGAATTTTACTATTTTGAAGGTTGAAAGTGATATAAAATTAAGGATTGGGGTTTATCATTGGGTTGAGTATGGTGATGAAAATAGGTTGAACTAGGAATTAATTATCAATTTGCCTAAGAAGGGCATCTTTTTCTTACACAAGCTATTGACTCCCTTTTCACAAGCTTTTGGCAACAAGGTTTGAAGGTTGCATATATGTTGCATTTTGATGGGAAGTATGGTGTATAATGAGAGGATTATGTGACACATCTAAAATGGATCCATGTCATAATCACTATTAAATAGAATGTGTTGGTTTCATCAAAGAATGTGTCCTTGAGTGAGTATTCTAATAGGATGGGATATAATGCTAAGTTCTTCCAGGTGGATCTACCTAATATTTATTGGTGTTGGAAGCTACTTTGGAAGATCCAATAACCACTAAAAATCATAGTTTTTATGTGCTTGGCATTTAAAAACAAATCCTTAGCCTAGGAAGTAATCTAGAAGAGAAGTTTATAGGGATTTGGATGTTTCTCTTCTTGCTGATAGTAGAGTGAAACTATCAATCATATTTTGGTTTTTTACTTACACCATGAAAGTATTGTGTACATGGAAGAAGTGATAGGGTACAAAAGGGTTTAGAATGGACCAAATGTGGAAGAGTGTTTAAAATTCGGGCTTTATAATCCTAATTTAAAATCCTTTCAATGCTCTTCTCTTGATTTTGGCCTGTGGCATTAAGCTATCCAAGATTTATAGTATTTTTAGGACAAGGATATTTCTAATTTTCATTGCCCCACAAAAGTATGCACAATTAGTCAAATATTCAAATGCAAAAATAGTACACTTGAATATAGACAATTGATTCATCCTCCTTTGGATTTAACTATCTGATAGGTATCCCTAGTTGAGTCTCACTTACTTTTAGATAGGTAGCCCTTAATTGGTGAAAATAAAAGTCCCACATGTATAATTCTCAAAGAGGATGCCATTTCATTTACAAAATACATATTAAAAAAATAGACAAGACCTAGTTGAAAATAATTCTCGGCTACCGATACAGCTAAATATAATAATATACACTTTACCCCTTTTATCCATGCTATATATTGTAATTTGATCATTTTTTAATATAAAGATGATTTCTTGAGAATTTTATGCTCACAAATTTTCAAAATTTAGATATAAGCCTTTACTATTTTATTTTGTATGAATATCTTGTTCCTTGATTGCAATAAAATTTAATTTTGTATGATTTTCATGAGTAATAGAAGTTATTGTGGCTATATTTGTCTACCCTTTGGCCTCTATCTTATTACAACTTCATTTTTGGGTTATGTTTTTACCTTTAAAATTTATTATTGTTGTTGTGTTTTTTTACCTCCATAAATGTTGATAGTATTATGTTCTAATAGATATTAAATCCTCTTATTTTATATTCTAATGCATCACCACTTTTTTTTATTTATACTTATAATTTTTTTCTCTAAGATTTCTCTTTTATGCACATTAGTTTAGGTAAGTTAGGATTATGATAAGAAACAAAACCTTCCATATCTTGAGGTTTTTTAGGAGTCCCACACTGAGTAGAGATCCTATGTTATGTTTAAAGGTGAGGATGTTGTCAAATAAATATTTTTAAAAATTAACACCTCTCACTTCAATCTTTATTTATTCACTCTCAACCCACTATTGTAATATTATGTAGGATTTTGGATTCTTGTTTATTCTCTTCCCACATACATAAGATGAAGAATACTTATATACACCCTATATCCAATTTTCATTTAATAGAGGACGTATCTACATTTATCTACCCACCTACATAATATGTAGATCACCCTTATGCACCCTCTACCTAATGTTCACAAAATGAAATATGTATCTAAAGTTATCTACCCACACTTTATCTTTTGCAAAAAGAACTTCAAAATATCTAAACATCCTTTGTATAATAGTTCTTTCCTCAAATCAAATAACAACCTATACATCTTCTACAAAACAATATCATTAGAAGATATCATCAATTACATTGTACCCATACTTGAAAATTTAAAAACTAACACTAACCTATAATGAATAAACTTTACTCTACTACCAAATGATGTAGTCATGTTTAGTGTGTCCAATGAAGGAAAAACTTAGACCATACAACCCACAGATTAAACATAAAATATGGATTGGATTATAGTCTTTTGCACAAAAATAATATTCTTAATTTGAAATAAAAATGTTTTTTATTGACACAAATGAGTAATTATAACTTGTATACATACTATATTATAATTATAGACCTTCATAATCACCATAGTCTTAAAAAGAGATGCATGACAACCTTTCATCCTCTCAAATTTATGCCTTGCACAAATATATGCTTGAACTAATCTAGGTTATCTCTTCCTTTAAAAGGCTTATAAAAAACACCCAATGATTTTCCTCTACTCTTTAATAATATTTATTCATAAGTTTAGGGGTGTGTTTATATATATACATGACCCACCTACTTACATTAACACTCTCAACTACCCATAAAATGACACAATCATTAAACACATGTACTAAAACACCATGAGCCATAATCATCAAATGGTTTCAACACATCACCATGCATCAAAGTTATTAAATTTAAAATACAATACCAATTTACATAACACATTATACGTTCCATAACACATCACCAAGGCTCATCATGAATTCCATAATTAGTATAATAGGTTGCACCCTTCTAGAAATTAGACACATGTAGGTTCTAAGAAAATAAATTTTGTGGAAACAAACCATAACCTTGTACCCTATGATAATTTAATATATGGAGTCAAAATGATTAAAATATGCTTCCTATATAACCATGAGTTACCGCAATACCTATAATGTATTTTACCTTTTCTGGGAAAACCATGATTATGCAATAAGATTAGTTTTGGAAATTGGCTTTAGAATGATGATAATAGTGTCCCTATAAAATCAAATATTGTTACAAGGATTGTATATTTTTTTCCATTTTCATTCAAATTCAAAATAGTGCAAAAAATATGAGTTGACAAATGTGTTCCTTAGGTCATTTTTTTTTGCTTTTAGTAAATCCACAATTTACTAAAATTAATGTAGCTTTATTTATGGTTATTTGTTGATTTACAATTATATATTAGGTTTTTAGGTGTTTTGATACTTATTAAGACTGTTCATATGTTTTATGTATGTCAAATGCACTATAGAGTGTTATAAGGATCCAAATAGATAATTAGCTTCAATTCATGTCTTAATATGTTGCATCTCAGAAGAAGAGAGTGTAGAAGATAAAAGAAATGTCTAATACCTATTGAAGTGATCATAGATTATTTAAAACCTTCTAACATCAAATACCTATAACCCCACTTATTCTTCCCTATCCTACTCATATAATGATTTCATGTAGCAATATCTCTTGATTGACAAATTATTTTGATATGAAACTTGAACCATTGTGTTCAATTTTCATTGTATTAATTCAATGCAAGATGTTAAACTTATCTAACTTGATTTAATGGTAAGAATTTCTTCAAAAAATGGTGTTCATGGCTAGTTTTGAAAACTAAAAAAATGACAAAAAAATGGCTAACTATGGATAAGATGATTTTAGGTATCCATAATTTTTTATTAAAAAATAATTTTAAATTTAATCTTAAATCATTTTTTTCCTATACATTTTTATTCCTTCATTCAATATTTTAGCCTAATCCAACTTCATTTTATTGCTCAAATATAACTTTAAAAAAATAATTAGCTATTTTTGGAAAACTACACTACATAAATAATTTCTCCACCAAACAAGGTCTATACTTGTGCTACACATAGAATAATTATTTACTTTATTAAATATTATTTGACACTAATAACAAAATTAAATGTATTGTAATTCCTTCTGATAGTAAACTATATATATTTTTGCTTGCATTGCATAGTCAATTAGAATATGAAAGTTTTTTTTTAACTAAAATCTCATGGTCATAGAATTTTTCAAAGCTTGGTAATGTTGAGAAATAAGACTTATTATAATAATAATAATAATTTTATACCTCCACATAATACAAGTCCTTATCAAGTTGCTACTATGCTTTATCTTTTGGCCTTTGCCTTAGTCAAAATACTAATCAAGCTTCTCTTCCTACCAATGTTAATCATAAAATGGCTCCTACATATGTTATTACATCTAAGTATTATTTCATTCAACAAATATATCCAAGACATTCAATCTCAAATTAGGTTACTTATATATGGATCTCAAAAGTATGGTCATGTTGTTACTTCTCAAATAGTACCTAAATTTGAACAATACAATAGCAACATTGATCCTTCATATCACATTTGATCTTATTTTTACTCATGCTTTTATTTTCTCATAATGATATATTAATGAACAATATATTTCTTAGAAGTCTCAAGGACCATGCCTTGGATTGGTTATATGTCTTACCTATATGAATCGTGTGACACTTTAGTGATTTGGCTGACATATTATTAGACTCATTTTTCATAAACATTAGCCAAAAGGTCAAATTTTCACAACTTTATCAAATAAAACAAGGAAATAATGAAAATGTTGTTTATTATATTCTTAGATTCAAGAAAACACCTACAAACATGTCTCACCAAATCCCTATTAGTAAGCTATAAATTCTTTTCTCAATAGTTTTCTTCAACCACTCAAACATAAATTTATGATCAATACTTACCAATCCTTTGATTAGAATTTACATATGGCTCATAGCTATGATATAAGATTTTATATTATAATATGTTAAAGCATGTATATAATTATTCTACTTATACTACCTACAAATATCAAGGAAAATATACATTTAAATCACAGGCTAATTATTTTCTAGCCTTTCAAGCTAAGAATGAGGAAAAAACTATAAATACAATTTCAAAACCACCTAAAATGATTGTCCTTCCACCTTATTTAAACCTTAAATAATTCACATGATAATGTGAACCTCCTCACCAAGTGAATAAATAGTGGCCTGATCACAACATAATATATTTACCTCCTACATATCAGTTTCATACTTTTAGAGATTTGTCTAAAAGATATGGCATAAATCAATAGTGTGGCTACCATAAAGATTTTATACAAAAAACTAATTGATGTTTATCATTGAAACATAAGATACAAGATATAGTCGATAATAATTTCATCCAAGTCACGATACAAATTAATGTTTGAAAATATTTAACAATCCTTTTCTAAATTATGATACTATGAAAAAAGCCAATCTTCAAATGGACACATCTATACATGAACTAGCTATTTCCAATAAATATATCATCATTAACATTCTTGGTATGGTCACTATTTGTAAAAAACAAGCATCATCTATTAAATTTCATAACTATGAGATTACAAAAGATTATTCAAATAATGGTCCACTTTATATGCATGTTTTTATTTATTCAAATATCAATATTACATATGACATTATTTTAGATATTAGTGCAAGTCAAAATATTATACCTTGTAATTTAAAGATAGTATAGGGTATACTTAGTATGACTTGCTAGGAACAACCTTGTTACTTAATAGTTACTATAGTCTTACATAGACACCCATTGATGGTATTACACTACTAGTCATAATAGGTATTAATACCTTGTTAGTGTTTTTCTATGTACTATTAGATAGTGATACATATAATATGTTTCTTGGAGGTAATAGAACTAGTTCAAATTTTAGTAAATTAATATAGAATAAAATAGAGCCAAACATTAGAGTAATTAAAATCACATTATATTATTATTTCATTCTCTATCAAACTCATATGAGACATTAAAAATATATAGGAAAACTCTTTCCTATAATTAGGGAGATCATATCTCCATATATTTCTCCCACAATATCTCCTCAAACCTTATAATCTCTCAATCTAACAAATAAATAACTATATATCAATATATTGTTATTACAAGTTATTTGAATAACTAAATAATATAATCTAATAAATAACTCACAATATTATATTTACATCTTGGTAAATATCTAATGTAAAAGCTAATATAATAAACTAATTCATAACATTCCCCCCTTAGTTTCCCCTTAGTTTTTACATGGTGAAAAAACATTCACACTCTTACTTGCAGTATGCTCACCCCTGTGGCATGCCCAACTATTTGGCTCATGACCTTGATACAAAGAAAGGACAACTCCTTCCATGGTTTTAAATAGGTTTACCACAAACCTTGAAATGAATAGGAACCTCATCAACTATCCACCTCTAATGGTTTTTTTGGATCTACCACAAACCTTTTCAAGATCCATGAACTGACTTACATTGATATTTTAATCATTTCACTATGTTTTCACTTCAGGGAATTATGTTTGGAATTGCACACAAATTACATTACTTTAACATGCATGTACTTATATTATTATTTACAAACATACAATGAAAACTATAAAAAACACACCACACAATATGTCACCAAATCATCTAGGCCCCATCATTAGTGACTGACAAGAGGATCTGAAACCTCCAACCTTCATTTCCTCTATCCTTTAGTAGGTCACTACTTACTCAGTTGCTGTGTCAATTAAGCTCAATTGAATGTCATCTTTGATAGTACAACCCCCCATACACAATTGATACATTTGACTCAGGACATCAAGTTTTCTTGATAATGAATCATTTACAAGGATGGGTTTTTTGACTTGAAAATATGACTCAATATACTTTATGGATATAAAAATGACTTTTTGACTCATTTTTTATTTTGACAATATGACTAATGACCCAAAAAAATGGCTTGGACTCTTTTAAAATTTTGACAATATTAACAAAATACCAAACTATATTTCTATAGACTTAGATCATATGGATGTATAAAATTTAATTGACTTGACTCAATTTGAAATAAAAACACTAAAATGAAACTAATCCAAACTTAAGACTAAAATAAAGATGAAACTTCTAAATGTTGAAAATTAGATAAATACCACTTAAGACACTAAAATAATGAGATTTAACTAATGTGTACCAGTTTAGAATTAGCAAGTACATTGTTGCCACTATAGAATATCCACTATTTCTATACATCTTCATCTTGTTCATTTTCTACTGAACAAGTCCTCCTAACAAATAGATCTCCTCACATCGCATAACCACCACTCATTATCCATTAAGGATATCTTTGGCTAGTATGGAAGCAAAATGACTAAGCATGTGGTGAAACACATTCACCACTATTTATTTCACACATGTCTTTGATTGGTTTATCATTTTCACTCTTCTCCACTATTGATTCTTCATAATTCCATAAGAATTAATATGTCTATATTTTATTAGTCTTCATAACTTGTGAATAGAAGATATCACTCCTTTAAATTGTTCCTTATTTGTATTGATGCATAACTCAAACTATTTAAATGAATATTGCATAATATAAATGATGTAGGTTATATATACATAGTTCACTTGTATATTCATACCTCTTGAATAAGTGTATGATGCACAAAGTGAATGATCTAAATACACAAATAGGTGAACTTAGGATGAGTTTACCAATTTTGTAGCCTAACATATAGCCTTAACAAGTTTGAGTTTTTGGGATTTAAAACTTGCACGATTTCAAAATGGAATTCAATCCATGCAAAAAATGCAGATGATCCTAGAACAAATTAGTGAACAAAGATCTAGATCTAAGTGGTAAAAATACACTTTGAAACTTCTTTGTCTACTCTAGCAATAGAGTCCCTTTTCTCTATGTAGTCGAGCTCAATGTTGAATAACTTTGCATACAAATTTGATGTAAAAACCTACTCTAAGATAGATTGTGACTATATCAGAACTAATGTAGAATGACCTTAATATTTTTTTATTTTTTAATAAACTAAAAAAAACACTGCATACAATACACTCATAATATACATATCTCATTGAAACAATAATATTCCATCAACAATGGTAAGATAAAATAATGGTTTCCCCTATTAATCTATTAAATTTCCATTGAAATATAGCCTACTCTAATACCAGATAATAGAATTGGTTCAGACCTGAATAAATTAACACATAATAAAATAAAGCTAAATAATAGAATAATTAAAAAAACATTATAATATTATTTAATTATCTATCAAACTCATACAAGACATTATAAATATATAGGAAAACTCCTTCGTATAATTAGGGAGATCATATCTCCATATATTTATCCCATAATATCTCTTCAAACCCTATAATCTCTCAATCTAACAAATAACTGACTATATATGAGTATATTGTTACTATAATAGATTAAAATAAACAAATAATATAATCTAATAACTAACTCACACAATATTATATTTACCTCTTGGTAAATATCTAATGTAAAAGTTAATGTAATATACTAATTCCTAATAGTAGGTAGGTTCCAATCCCACAATATCCTTGGAAACTTTGAAAAAGTGTCCATGGAAACACCTTGATGTAGACATCAAATTTTTCCATGTAAAACAAGATCACACTATGAGACACTATGGCCCTAGGTCCACCCCCATGTATTCTTAGAGATGTGTCCCAAATTTACCATAAAATTTATAGAACCCATTAGATTGTGCCTTTTTCATATCAACATTGATTGGTAGAGGGATATATATCAAATTA